>JBBBWG010024334.1:0-51780 GCA_037176905.1 Azolla pinnata
GTTTAGGGTTTAGGGTTTAGGGTTTAGGGTTTAGGGTTTAGGGTTTAGGGTTTAGGGTTTAGGGTTTAGGCTCTATGACCAGTGCACAAGCAGTGAGAAATTCCACACCTAGTATTTACATCAAAGGACAATGCATATTGAATAACTCACCTTGCTTTCCTCTTCCCTTGCAGGAGGCACAAAGCTGGAAGAAAAGAAGAGAGAACATGAATGAAAAATGAAGGAAGAGCAGAAAGCCATGAGAGGTGATGGCAACGGTGGAGGAAGAAGCATCCGAAGAAGTCTTACCTCGTTTCCCACGCCCAGGCAAGTCTTGCATTTCTGGGGTTTCTACAACATGATGAACACAAAGTGGAAGAAGACAATATGAATATGAAGAACGAAATGGCTAAAAACAACGATTTGGTCGTGAAGCAACAGAAAGAAAGACACGTTTGTAAAACCACCATCACCCATCATCCTCCATCATTCATCATTCATCCATCCATCTGACGTTATCCCTTATCATCATCATCACCCACAGAAAAATTTCAGTTTGCTCATCCATGGCCTCTCTTCTTCCATGTGTCATATCACCGCATGCAAAGAAAACCCAGAGCAAATCAGCTTTACTTCGTCGATACCCACTTGTCGCTGTTCCTCATCCTCACCTACCGTTAATCATCGTCCTCCCATCATCCACCATGCACCCATCGTTGACATCGACCATAGGCTGTCATGCATCATGTGTTCTCATCCAGCATTCACTGTCATCTATAACACCATGCACCCTCATCAACATCCACCATATATCGTCATTCTCATCAACAGTACACCATACATCGTCATTCTGATCAACAGTTCACCATACATCGCCGTTCTCATCGTCAACATCCACCATACGCTGTCATCCTCATCAACATCCACCATACATTGTCATTCTCGTCGGCATCCACCATATACCAACGATGCTTCTCACGTCTACATCCATCATTCTCGTCAACAATTCACCATACATCACCATTCGCATCAACAATTCACCACACACCATCATTCGCATCAACAATTCACCATACATCGTCATTCTCGTCATAAACACCCACGATACATTGTCATCCTCATCAACATCCACCCTATACCATCATCATCAGCATCATCATCATCATTATCAATATCCACCACACATCATCATCCTCAATCTCATCAATCATGATGATCACCCACCCACAATACACATCGCCGGCATCTTCGGCATCGACTGCTATGCATCATTCATATTCAGGAGTCGTGCATAAACCATCATAGAGGAGCAGCATCAATGGATTCAAGGAACGGTGGGGGATGAAGCAACTGGCAGGACAGGGCAAGAAAACAAAAAAAGGGTTGGGGGGGAAAGAAGTACCAGGTTTGCTCGAGCATATCGGAGGAGCAGAGGGGAGAGGAGCTGAAGGGCAACGGCGGAGGCGATGGCGGCGCTCCCGGCCCATGCGGGGGCAACAGCATCTGGGACGACGACGCTCGGAGTTTCCATGGCAGAGAAGCAGAGCTTTTCTTATTTCCCTTCCGTTTCCTTCATCTCTTCTCAAACTCTCTTGTGGGTCTTCTTTCAAGTGTTGATTTTTTTTGTTTTCTTTCTGATCAGAAACATCAGATTGAGTCTGTCTGTAATGCGAATAAAAGGAGCCGTCGAAGCTCTCGATCGATAACAGTATTAGGATCTAACAATGATTTGCAAGATTAGCGAGAAGATCAGGGAGATTAGAATGGATTGAGGATGATTAACCACAGCGACGATCGGCAACAGTATTAGGATCTAGTAATAATTTGCAAGATTAGTGAGAAGATTAGAGAGATTAGAATGGATTGATGGCGATTAAACCACCGCAACGATCGACAACAGTATTTGGATCTAGCAATGATTTGCAAGATTAGCGAGAAGATTAGAGAGATTAGAATGGATTCAGGGCGATTAACCACACACATCAACCAACGCCGAGTGAAGAGGACTGAGGACGAATCCAGAGCACCATCCGTGTCCCATGCCACTGAATATTACCTTGGATTAGATTATCACCTTGTGGTCTACTTAGTGTTGCTGTTTTCTTTCTGATCAGAACATCGTGGACTCCTTGAGTCTGTTTGCGATGTGAATGGAAGGAGCTTGTGGTGCCCGTCGAAAGCTCTCAATCGGAAACAGTATTTGGATCTCTACTCATGATTCGCAAGATCAGAGAGAAGATCAGAGAGAATAGAATGGATCAAGGGTGATTAACCACACCCAACCAGCCTCGAGCGAAGAGGACCGAAGACGAATCCAGAACACAATATGTGTCGCATACCACAGATTATTACCTTGGGTTATATACCTCAGAAGCTGACAGGATGTAATCGATGCCATTCTTACGATGTTTAACAAACCATATCGACTGAAAGTTATTGAATGACAATCGCAGTTTTGATGAAGCCGAGGCGCGTTACTGAGGAAGGTCATGGATTCAGATCTTTCGTGCGTCCGATTACATCGGTGCGCCGAATGAAAGCCCGATGATGAAGCTCCGCGACGACTCCGTTAGCTGCACACAAGGCATTCAAGGAATTAAAAAGAGCTAAGCAATACTGTATAAAGAGGCGCACGTCTCTCTCTCTCTCTCTCTCATCGATTCCACGCCTTGGCAGAAGGAACGCATAGATTAGAGATCCCTTCCTCCTCCTTCCAAAGGGAATCCCAGACTCTCTGTCTGACAAATCGCAACGTGATAATGATCACGATCCCGTTCTGGGCACACGCTGGGATAAGGCGAAAGAATCGATCGATCGATCGATCCGGTCGTTGGACTTTTAAAAGCAACCGCAATTTCTTATGCCTGAAAGGCCACAACGGAAAGAAAGAGCTCTCCAGATTCAGATTTAAATAACAACTGCGCTCTCATGGGCATCTTTGCCTTCTTTGTGGATGTTAAAACTTTCTAATCTATTCTACTCTTCTTCATAACACAAGGAAAAGTTGTAAAGAAATGTAGTTTGCAACTCGGCCAGAATCGATAGTCGCATCATCGCTGCCGCTGCCATCAACATCATCATCATCATCATCAACAACAACATCATCACCAACATCATCATCACCACCATCATCATCATCAACATCATCATCAACAACAACAACATCATCATCATCAGCACCGCCATCATCATCATCAATACCGCCCTCATCATCATCATCATCATCATCAACAACACCGCCATCATCATCATCATCTTCTTCTTCTCCGTCATCCTCGCCACCATCAGCATCAGCATCATCTTCTTCTTCTTCACCATCACCATCATCAGCATCAGCATCTTCTACTTCATCATCACCACCATCACCACCATCATCATCATCATCATCTTCTTGTTCTTGTTCTTGTTCTTCTTCTTCTTCTTCTTCTTCTTCTTCTTCATCACCACCATCATCATCATATCACCTTCATCATCATCATCTTCTTCTCCATCATCATCATCGCCACCACCATCAGCATCATCATCATCATCACCACCACCATCAGCATCATCAGCATCATCATCATCATCTTCTTCTTCTTCATCACCATCACCACCACCATCAGCATCATCACCTTCACCTTCTCCTTCAAGCATCACCGCCATCGCCATCGCCATCGCCATCATTCATCATTCATCATCCATCATGCATCATTCGTCATCCATCATGCTTCATTCATCATCCATCATGCATCATTCATCATCCATCATGCATCATTCATCATTCACCATTCATCAATCACCGACCGTCAATCGTCAATCGTCGGTCATAGTGCCCATAAACGTGTCAAGCTTCGGCCCAACACGACGTGATCGATGATACGAAAACGCAAAAAAAAATATCTCGCCGATGCGTGTTCCGAGCTCGTGACGGGCAGGCGGGCATCATCATCATTGATGAGAGCATCTCCTCCTCCTCTTCTTCATCACCATCATCATCATCACCATCATCATCATCACCATCATCATCATCATCATCACCATCATCACCATCATCATCATCATCATCATCATCATCATCACATCTTCTTCTTCTTCCTTTTCCAGTTTCAGACCCTTTCCCCATGTGATCCCAAGGAACAAGCAAGTGTGTGAAGAAGAGGAGGGGCAGGGGGCCCCTCCATTGATTGGGTGGAAGCTAAGATATATTTCACACCAAGCCCCAATACCAAATCTCTCCATCATCATCAGCACAGCATCAGCATCACCATCTCCTCTCTTTCTCTCTCTCTCTCTCTCTCTCTCTCTTTTCCTCTCTTCCACAGAACACAACACCACAATAACAAGCAATTTGAGTTTTGGGTGTGTCTTGTGGGCTGCTTCTTTCTCCCCCCCATGGCAATCTCTTCGGCCACCATCCGATTCGCCGATCCTGCGCAATTCGCCAGCCACCCGCGATCGAAGCTCCGCCGCCACCATGGTTAGCATTCGAACCCCGACTCCACCCTCTCATCCACCGCTCTTTTCCGATCTTTGTTTTTGCTGTAATTTGCCCCCCCCCACCGA
Source organism: Azolla pinnata (assembly GCA_037176905.1). Lineage (NCBI taxonomy): Eukaryota > Viridiplantae > Streptophyta > Polypodiopsida > Salviniales > Salviniaceae > Azolla > Azolla pinnata. Next base: position 4,525 of record JBBBWG010024334.1, read on the forward strand.
ATCGGAGCTCTCTAATTTAGCATTGCCAAGCCCTGCTCCTGACAAGTGATTTGCCTGAGTTGATTCTTCCAGCATTAGCATAGAGTTAGCATTACCCTCAATGGTGCGGCGTTGCTTGCGCATATCAAAGCAAATCATTAGCAGCATCTTCAAAACATATGGTAATCTGTTTCATGATTCCGGCATTAGCATAGAGCTAGCATCACCCTCGACGGTATGGTGTGCTTCGGATTATCAACGCATCATTAGCAGCATCTTCAAAGCATATGGTAATCTGTTCCAAAGATTCCAGCATTAGCATAGAGTTAGCATTGCCCGCAATGGTGTGGTGTGCTCTTAGAGGCATATGAAAGCATCATTCGCAGCATCCTATGGTAATCTGTTTCATGATTCCAGCATTAGCATAGGGTTAGCATTACCCTGGATGATGTGGTGTGCTTAGGCACATGAAAGCATCATTAGCAGCATCCTCAAAGCATATGGTAATCTGTTTCAGGAGCCCTCGACGTGGCTCATCGGCCGATGCGCTTATCAACCGTAGGTGATGCACTAATTCTCCCCAATGCGCACAGCGCTAATTGCCCCATGGTTTTATCTGTAGTAATGAGAGCCCCTCTGGATCCGCTGTAAATGACACTAATCCGGCGGGCAAATCTCTATTTCCTGTGTTGATCTTAGCTGCATTGATCGTGATATGCCAAGCTCAGCAGCAGCAGCCCTTGGCGGAGCGCAACAACAGCCACGGTTCGAGTCCCACGAGAACAACAAGGAGGATTGCTGGCCCTGGCAGCGATGAATTAGAAGGAGTGGTGATGATGATGAAGAAGGAGAAGATCAGTCGGCGGGGGAGATCGATCGGAGCAGAGCAGCTGGGTGAATTGTACCCTAACGGATTATCTCCCGAACCAGCACCAGCTCCCGATTTCCTCCTCGATCTCGATCTCAGCTTCGGCGGCGAACCAGAGATTGAAATCCTTGGGTCAAAGGGTGATTGCTACGATGGCGTGCTGATCGATCCCACGAGGCTGCCATTGGACCCCCATCAGTTTGTAGCCCGGCTCAGAGCCTCTCTCGGGCATTGGAGAGCCCAGGTTCGCATCCAGACTCAGATGGACAATCTATCTGTACACATAAATATGCCATTGTTCACTCTGAGCAATTTTTAAACTGGAATTCCATGGATATCTGTAGAGGTATTATAAGCACAGAAATAAGAACACAGACACACACTGATCAAAATATCTATATTTATATGCAGATGATTTATGATGGGTTTTGTTAAATTTTGTAGGGCAAGAGAGGTGTGTGGCTGGAACTGCCGTCACATCTTGCAGAGTTTGTGCCCTTGGCAATCAAGGTAATAAAGTTTTAAAAAAAAAACAAGAGAAACAAAACCCTCTGCCTCTTTTAATTTCAATTTCGATTCTTTCAGATACTTCTGCATTTTCCAATTTCAATTTTAAGTCTTTCAAATACTCCTGCAATTTCCAATTCCAATTTTAATCCTTTCAAATGCTCCTGAATTTTGCAACTCCGATTGCCATTCTTTCAAATGCTCCTGCAATTTCCAATTTCCAATTTCAATTCTTTCAAATGCTCCTGCATTTTCCAATTCCAAATTCTTTCAATGCTCCTGCATTTTCCAATTCCAATTTCAATTCTTTCAAATACCCCCTTCGTGCAGCTCTTTCTTTTCTCTCACTCGGATGACCCTGTCCACAGAGAAAGAGATCTCTCACATTTCCCTGGCCTTTAAAAAATATTCATAATTTTTAGGCTTTAGGGCATTCATACCATTTACTACCCATTGGTCACCGAACTCCAAACAGAACAAATGATGTGTATGAGAAAGCGGAAGCATCATTTCTTATCATTCCGGGTCTGTCTGGATGCTCTCACAGGAAGGGTTCCAGTATCATCATGCGGAGCCAAGCCATGTGATGATGACATATTGGTTACCGGATAGGCCCTCCACACTGCCACCCAATGCTTCTCATCAAGTCGGCATCGGCGCATTCATCATGAATGATCGGAGGCAGGTTGGTGCCAGTCCAAGCTGCCATGAAAGTCATATCTTTCTTGCTGATGTCAATGTCTGGATTGCCCATTAAGGACTATTGCCTGGCTATATATTCTTACTGAATGTGATGTGTGCAGGTATTGGCAGTGCAAGAGAAAACTGGCCCTTTGCGTGGCCTAGGTGTTTGGAAGATGCCGACTGGTCTGATCAATGAGGTATTATGGAGTGTTGAGAGTGGATAGCAAACTTGATTTACATTCCTTACAATGGTCCTCTGCCATATTCTGTTTAGATTTGATGGAAAATATCTGAACCTCTATAATATAACCCAATGTCCTGATAATCACTGCAGTTTTGCCCCACAAACTCACAATGCATCTTTCCCCATTTCACTGCATTCCAGTATCCTGCTTGATCAACAAGAAACGCTTCTTAAACATGAGGAAATTCTTTAGGACAACTTGATAATATGCCTGTGCATCCAGAGTAATGCATATCGACGCTCAGCTCAAGTACCTTGTTATTAACTACCCATTGCTAATGTTGATATTCAGGGTGAAGATCTCTGTGATGGAGCCGTACGAGAAGTAAAAGAAGAAACCGGGGTAATGTGTCCACTAGTAGTTTGATTGAATCATATCAAACTCTTAAAAGAGCTCATAAAAACCCAGAAAATTAATCTGGACGAATTCACTACTTTTTACCAGGTCGATACAAAGTTCATGCAAGTTGTCGGATTCAGGTACTTCCACTTTGACAGAACCCATCTACATTTTATATTCTTGGCAGAAACATAAGAGGGGCCTGCATACTTGGACATTTTCATGACTTTCGTGGTGCATTCTTAGCCAAAATTAGATGGGTCTAACTAAGATCTAGGGCCAACTAACTTTGTCCTCAGAAGGGCCAATGAGAACATGCTCATGGGTCCCCAATAACTCAACCTTATATAGCAGATTTATGAACAAACTATATCCTGGAAAACGATTCCAGCAATGAGGTTTTTCTCACCAATGTTATTCCGAATGGATGAGATGTTGTTCGGCAATACAAGCACAGAAAAACTGGGAGATCGAGAGTCAGAAGAAAAGAGTATGTGCACAAGCACAGGACTTATGCAAGAGATATCTTGTTGAGGTAAAAGATAGAGCAAATTTCCGATCGGACACACACCACAGAAGGTATTGATTTTGGGGTAGGACTAACTAGGTCAAACATATAATCTGGCCCATGTGAGAATAAAGCGAGGTGACATGCCAACAGAGATTCCACGCTAGCCAGCAAAGAAAAATATCTGCTAGCAACACGAGATGGCGACATCGGCACGATAGCAGAAAAAGGCCAATAGAGAACATCGGTCAGGGAACCTCAACTTATAAAGTTTCAATATCATTCTGGTGGGGCAAAATGGGGGCATCACGGAACATATTCCGTGATCATGTTGCCTTTCATATACTTGCAATCCACAGGAAGTTGCATGCATACTTTTATGCTAAAGTTTCCTCCTGCGGAACAATATGTTTCAAGAACAAAATAGTAATAATAACAATGCCTACAAAGGTGTAACAATGTTTGAAATTGGTATTCATCGCCCTGAATCAGACGATAATGCCTTGTCTGCAAATATAACCAAGGCTTTTGTTCTCTTCTCCTTGAAACCGAGCTCCTGTTTACATAGTCTAATCATTTTCTTATTATTTCGTTGTGTTGTATCACAGGCATGGACACCTTGTATCATTCCGGAAATCAGATCTCTACTTTATGTGCACTCTTCAACCTTTATCTGAAGACATACGGATCGAACAAGACTGCGAAATCGAAGCAGCAAAGGTATGCATGCACCACTTGTATAAGCCACAAGAAAGCCCGCAGATGATAGTTTTCCATCACATTACATGTGTCACATCTTCTTTGCATACAAAAAAAGAAAAAGAAAAATATTACTCACAATTTGATAAGAGGCTTGATTGTCTCCATATCCAGTGGATCCCGTTGGAGGAGTTCCAAAGCCAAGATTTCTTCATGGAGAGCGAAGCGCGCAGGAAGATGCTCGAGCTTTGTGTAGCCAGCTGTGATGGTGGTTACCGGGGCTTCAAAGCAGAAGAACTGTTCAGTGGATCCCTTGCCAGGCCTACTCATTACTTCTATGCTCAATAGCTACCTGTTCTTGTACATTATCTACATTATACATAACTCATGATGCTACACTAACTGCATTGTTGTAAATATGTTCCTAGCATAATGTAGAGTTGATTTTTTTTTGTGAGTATCTTACCCTGTTACTACATCAATGATACACAGTATTGCTCTCAATTTACCCACTATGCAAACTTTTGGGTCCATTCCTTTCCTGTCTATGATATTCCAGAGCTTCAAGTTTTACATAGATCGATGTTTCATAGTATAAATTCTCTGTTTGCACACGGCATGCACCTAAACCTACATGCATGTGTTCAATGGACAGACCCAAATGCATGAAAACATCATGGTGCACGATGCCGTTCACACTAAATTGGTGGACTAATGCCACACAAAACTAAATTAGGTGAAGGATTACCCAATCCTAGAGCATGGAAGTAATTCAACTACAACATTTGCATTTTCAAACATCTTCTTTTTGGTTCTTGCGTTGAGAAGCTTGCCTATGATACCAAAATCTTCATGGGTTGAAAACATTGAAACAATAAATTCCCTGCTCAGTATGTAGAAAAATAAAGTGCATGGAAGGTATGAGAACACAGAATTTTCATGTGATGCAGCAAAACTAGCCTATCTCGTGATCATGAGAATTGTACCTTCTCTCCAGCAAGTATAAAACCAAGAACAGAAGGCATTTGTCTTTGAAAGCCCACTTTACACTCTATTCTCATGCAATCAAAATCCTCGAGTCGTAGTTTATTTTTTCAGAAAAACGCAGCCATTGATATTACTTGACAATACTTCAGGTTTCCGCATCCGAGATTTCATTCAGAGGTCAAAATGATTAGAAAAACTCCTTAATTTTACATTCATTTGACAAACGCATTGCAATTCGGCGATCTATGCAATGTGTTGCACCAACCATTGGACTCTCTCGATTTTCCTTCAAGAGAGGTTATCATGCATCTCACAATTTTCTTCGAAAGGGATTCATCCAATAAGAAGAGACAGCAATCAATACTCGTAACAGTCTCAAATCTTGACTAATATGATCTTTGGGAAAGTGTTTAGTATAAATATTAGGTCCTCCGCCAGTTTCCAGAACAGATATACGGTTCTTACCAGTGAATCAAACCATCAAGATATGTTTCTTATCTATACATAGGAAGAGTAGAATAAATTAAAAGCTTCAATAACTTCCAAATTCCACATTGCCTCCCTGTCAGGAGATGATGACAAGTCGACAATCTTATGAACCTGAAAATATAAGGGCATAACACATTACGTCGACATTAGAAGAGACTTAACCAGTGCACCAAAACACATCTCTTATTTCTATTACTAAAAGCTAGCAGCTTCAGATCATTTGTTCATTGAGATTTAGTGCTCGGCTTTATGTCCATAAGAATCACCAAGAGAGCCTAGTTTTTAGGTAGAAGGCTGGTTTTGTATGAACATTTTCACATGATCTAAAATGCATCATATAGACTTTCAGTTTCGGGGGGATCATGAGCATTAGTGAGTAACAAAAGCAATTCAGAACAGCATTATTACCTTCAGTATTGGAGATCCATTGATGACAGTGTACGCACCCAGCACGAGAACATAAAGGCCTGCATAGAATTAATAATAATAATAAGCTATTGACGAAAATGATAAGAAACAAGCTACAAATAAGATGGCAAGACCAATATCAATAGCAATGGCAATGGAAACAATGCAACAAATTGATGTCAAAACTGATACAGATACAGACAGTAATATGGATACAGATATCAATATGAATACCAGAGTCCAATAACAAGATTCAAATCGGATGATAAGATCAATAGCAACAGCAATAAAAACATCAACACGACAAATTGATATCAATGCTGTTACTATTACCGTGACTGATGCTGATACTGATATCAATCTCGACACCAGAATCCACAACAATATGAATAATACTCACTGAAAGAGAAGTAAAGAAAGCATTTGAAAAGACTGGATTGGATTTCGAGATGAATTGATAAAAACCTTTCTTCATCTCTGGATCTTGGAACTCTTTGGAAATGTGAAGCTCGATGACCCCACTCCCATCATCCATTATTCTTTTCCCTGGCTCTGAACCTCCTACTAACACACCCTTTGGTTTGCAAACAAATAATAACATTGTTACTACAAAAAATTTGCAGTAACTTGGCAAAGCTTTCACAAAAATCGAAGGGAACAAAAAAAACCATTGCAATGAATTTACACTTAGCAAGAAAAGCTAGTATAAAATCAAATGAACACACATATATAAGAAAGAAGAAAAGGAATAATGGAAACAGTCTTATTAGTTCGTTTGTTTTAACTTAGAAATGGAGGGGGGGGGAAGAAAACCTGTAGCCATGCCCTTTGAAATGGAAGCGTTCCAAAGGCCATCCGAGGGCGCCCATTGGAAGAAACAATGGGTTTAGAGAGGGATGTAAGCTGACCGATCAACAGCTTCAAGGCACCAAGCTCATAATCCATGACTAATGCATGCACTGTGTCTTACGTGGGCGTAACGGAGATGTGCTTATTGCATAGTAAAAAGTAAAAACCACCACACCATAGAGAGAGAGAGAGAGCAGCAATTTACTGGATTGTCTCTGATCTTATACTAGTCATTTCGCCCACATGTTGTGCTTTTCTTCCTCTATAGAGTCTACCCCAAAATAGCGCCCATCACACAGACAGCTATGCCTACGCCAGGGTTCTCCAGCATTTAGGTGCTGGGTTCCATTCGATAGCCCATTTCATACCGTGTGTCGTTTCCATGGATGCCATCCATGATTTAGGGTTTAGGTATTTCAGTTCAGTTTCTTGCCATTGCGTACTCTCTTTGCTGTCGCCAAATGCAAGAAAACATCCATTGGCGAGATTGCATCCACGTTCAACAGCAAATGGCGAAGCTGCCAAAGAGCTGTCCATGGAAGTGGGCCTACAATATAATACTCACAGCATACATCCTCATTAGCTCACAACTGTCTCTCAAAGTAATCCCTTTGTTGCCTAAAACTCAAGCAATCCAAACCTCAAACCAAAAATAGATTTTGCATCCGATTTCTAAATGGTTCAAGTACGTAAGTCAAGGCAGCAAGAGATGATTCGCCGGATGAAAACCAAGAATTTTACTGAGTGCACAGAATGCACCATGAGTTCTCGATCCAGAAATAATCTTGCAACAGCACGATTGAAACACCATGAGTTCAAACAAAGTAAAAGAGAAAAACAGCAATACAACATCTGAAATAAACAAAATAATGTACACTCTGATATGGCCAAACGCTTTAGATGTAAAAAACAAATAGCATAAAAATAAAATTAGAAGCATAATAAGAGAATCTTCAGGAGCACAATAGGAGAATCTTCAACTAAGTATCACGTGGCACCTGGATACATCGATTGTTCTACCATCCACCATTGTGTATTTTCTCATGCACCTTTTTCACTCTTCACAAGAAATCACATAGGGTAAACTGTGCCGTTGTATTTTATAAGAGTTGGAATACACAAAAAATGGCATATGAAATGTTGCCATCATCATCAGTTATTAGAAGAGAGAAGAAGTCAAGCTTCGAATCTCCTTTGATACTTCATCAAAGTCTTCTTTGAACTTTGCCTTATCCTCTTCCTTAACCTCACCTTTCTGTGGCTCAGTCAAGATTAATACACAACAAGTGGGGCGCTTGGTAACACTTGCACCTGCTAACTCCTGGAAGAATATGGAAGGCTTTTCGGTAAATAATATTTTGACTGAAAAAAGCTAAATAAAAATTTTAGGCCAACAAGCTAGTGGGATTTCTGAAATTGATATGAACACTCCTCTCTTCAGTACATACATACTTCACATATTCATAGGGGTGTCCCATAATTTTCGAAAGTTTTAGAGGCAATTGGATTAATGATGCAAGAACAAAATAACGAGTATTTTGGGTGATTACTCCAATTACCTCTCTCGAAGGGACATAGATATATGGTACATCCGCTTCTTCACAAAGAACTGGAACATGCGTTATCACATCAATCGGTGAGATGTCACCAGCAATAACACACAACCTAACATTTCAAGAAACGAACATTGGTTAGCATCACATGAATAGAAATCCACTTTAGAGCAAGGTTCACCTTAAGAGCACATATTCTTTGATTTATAAATGAATGCAAACGCTATGTTCTCACTCCACTCAGACACCAATCCCACCTATTCCAAAAATGTTCCTTAGATAGTAGGTAGAGACTGCATGCGAATTACATTGAATATAATCATAATGTGCCAGTTGGTCACCAGGTTGAATTGATCCTAAGTTCCATGAGAACTCAGTCTTCCAAGTTCTAAACATGCCTTAAGCAAGACAACAATAAAATGCACCTTCCGATCCACATGGCATGGCATCACCATTCTGATTGACATGGTAATGACTTTCAACACGGACTATCATATGTTGAATCAAGCTTGTGTGTCATCAAAACAATAACTGGCCACACGGATCATGTTTGGAATCAGCATTGTCAATCCTCATAAGCATGACTTAAATGTGAGAAACTGAAATTCTGGGTCTCCATGAGCACTACCCAAGACTATACAAAATTGCGTCTTTCGAGCTTCAAAGCTGAGATTCAATACCACATGACTCCTCAGAAATTAATCTTTTGACTCCTCAGAAACAGTGACCTGACCACAGACACTACACACAAACAGATCTCCTTGATTTCCATGAAAAGAACTGTTTAACCAGACGATGTGTGTTGAATGAATCATCATAGCCAAAGACCTAACCAAACAAATTTGCGGATGAAATTAGCTCTCTTTAGATCGCACAATTAGAAAGTACTTTCAGGATTTCCTACATTGGACATGAGATTTAGTTTGCTACAACATAAACTACAGCCTAAAAAAGCATGATAACTGGATATAGAATCAGCCTTTCCAAAATTTCAGGGCCACCGTTAAATATGAAAATGCATGTCGATTTGAACTACAGGGTTCTTGTCTATTTACAAATGGAAATCATTCAAATTTCTTTATCTTAATTCCGTCCCAAGGATACGACATCCAAAATAACATAACTTTACACATAGAAGAAATCACATTTTTGCTTTTCCTTTCCCATGAAAGCAAGCTCAATGGTAGCATTCAAACATAAAACGTCGTCCACTTCTAGTTCTGCTTTGGCCACTCAAAAAATATGTGAAATAAATTTAATCAAAGAAACAAAAAAAGATAGTTTCTAGAACTGTGAAAAGCCATTTCATGCTTGAGAAAAAATCAACAAAATATCAAAGTAAGAGGAGAGAACTTCTTCAAAATGCATCGTTCTCTCCATCGTTTTAGAGCATTCCAAAATAAAGTAAACAAATTGGAACTGTATCACGCTTTTGAACCCTTCTCTTTCGCTCCTTGACTCATTAGATAAGGCAAAAATGGAATCGAAACGAGAGAGAGAGAGAGAGAGAGAGTGAGTGAGAAGTGGAAAATAAGAAGATAAATGAAAGAGAGATGAAGAGGAATTCGTATACCCTTTCTTGCCTCTTCTGACTGATTTCACAACTTCTTTCACACCTCTCTTTAGCTGCTTCATCTCCGAAGCTATGAAAAAGGCAAAGGAAGATTAGAAAGCCAACAAAACAGAAAAAAAAGGCACAAATGGCACAATTGACACCAAAAAAAGAACCACTGCATGACGGCCGGAATGTGAATATGACCTGACAGAATGAAAAAAAAAAAACCTTGACAGGGTAGAGCAAAGAGAAGTAGCGAAAGAGATATGGATGGAGAGGGAAAGCGCTGTGGGAAGAGCAAAACAGGAGAGGGATGGTTTAGTACCTTTCCGGATGATCTTCAAGGTCTTCTTGCAGAGCTTCTTCCCTGCGAGGGGCTTGGCGATGGGGGAGACAGCGAGGATCCTGCGCTTCTCCTTCTTCGCTTCAATCTCTGCATCGCTACCCATCTCAGACAAGGGCAAAATCAACACAAGAAGAAGAAGAAAGAAAGAAAGAAAGAAGAAGAAGAAGAAGAAGACGAAGAAAAGAAAGAAAGAAGAGAATGGGTTTATGGCTTGAAATTAGGGTTTAGGGTTTATGACTATGACTTTAGGGTTTTGGGTTTAGGGTTATGAAATTAGGGTTTCAAGGTTTATGGCTGTGAAGTCCAGACTCTCAGGGTTTGTAAATGGGAATTAGGGTTTTGGGTCTGCACCATAAGTTGATTCAAACTAAGCTGGGCTCGAGGGTTTATGGCAGTGATATCATGTTTCAAAGTTCATGGCTAAGAAATCAAGGTTTAGGGTTTATGGTTAATGAACTTTGAAGTCCAAGCTCAGGGTTTGTACATGGGAATTAGGGTTTTGGGTCTGCACCATAAGTTGATTCAAACTAAGCTGGGCTCGAGGGTTTATGGCAGTGATATCATGTTTCAAAGTTCATGGCTAAGAAATCAAGGTTTAGGGTTTATGGTTAATGAACTTTGAAGTCCAAGCTCAGGGTTTGTACATGGGAATTAGGGTTTTGGGTCTACACCATAAGTTGATTCTAACTAAGCAGGGCTCGAGGGTTTATGGCAATGAAATCATGGTTCAAAGTCCGTGGCTAAGAAATTAGGGTTTAGGGTTTATGGCTAATGAACTTTGAAGTCCAAGCTCAAGGTCTGTAAATTTGGAATTAGGGTTTTGGAGTCTACACCATCATTAGCACTTCAACTAAGTTTATGGGCCGACAACGATCTGATGTGGTCTAGACCAATCCAAAACGACCTGATTCGAATCTGTTGATGGGTTGCGTGGAGGCTCATGATCAAGTGAGACTTATGAAAGACAGAGAAAGAATCGATCGCTAGGAGACAAAACTCCTGCAAAACATAATTAAGATGATCCATGATCAGACAAAACTCCTACAAAACATAATTAAGATAATCCACGATCAGACAAAACTCATACAAAACTCGCATAAAATATACCGACTTAGCAGTCTTTCGACAAGAGAAGAATATAAAATCTGTGGAAACCTTCTCCTTCCCATTGATATGTTCTGGATCGATACATCGAGACACTACTGCTCCTCGTGTTTTATTTTTTGCCCCTCGGATGATCTCCACGAGCACATTTCGCAGAATGTTGCGTTTTGGAAGAGAAAAATGGCACAATATGGATATAGATTACATTTGAGACTCATGTTATTTGGATCTTGAAACACTCTTTCCGCAAACATCCTCGTCACGGTATTATCATTTTACGCACGAGGAGAGAGATCACCACGGCCAATGCACATGCTGCAATGGCCATGAAAGAGTAGAAGAGAGTGTTCTCCAACTGCTTCTTTTGCTTGATCTTTGTGAAAGGAGCTTCAGTCCACAGCATTTGATAAGCAGTACTGCACCAAAATACACACAAAAACAAAAAACTCTCTTTGCCTCTCTCTTTGATGGTTAAACTCTAGTCTAGATCCTGAATCTGAACCTTTAGATATCCTTAGCCAAGTTAATTTGCTCATTTTTAACTCAAGAATGATAGTAAAATCCCTCTCTCTCTCTTTATATATGTATATACATGTGTAGCCAAATGTGAAAGTTTATTCAGCCTAATCTCTTTTCTGGAACCCAAGTTCAGAACTCACTACAAGCATTTCCAAAACTCTCAAACTATTCAACCTCTTGGCCTCCGAAGAACAAGCTTATCTTGTACACATACACATACACACACACACATAATTATTCTTAACAAAAATGAGAGAGATTTTGCCGAGATTCTTATTTTATGCCTCAACTTTTTGAAATTTCCATGCTCTCTCACAGAATGGCCCCCCATTTTCATATCTCCATGAAAGTTAATCCATCCAGCCTCTCATCCTATCAAAATGCTTTCTCCAAAGGATCAAATTGATTCATCTATCTGTGCCATGTCAACTCAAACACCCCATGTAAAACCAATCCATAACTAGATAGCTAACTACTCCATTCCAACCAGGTCAAAAATGGTTAGCTCATTTAAAACAGCAGCTGCTCTAATTGGCATGTAGATGGTAGCCAAATGAAATGACATTCCTTTGAAAATAATAAAATGGAGAGGAATGTGTGAACCCCAGATATTAAATTGGAGGAGGCATGTGTAAACCCTAGACCCTATAATGGAGAGAACATGGGTAAACCGGAGATTCCATAATGTAAACCCTAGAAACCCCATACTAGAAGAGGTTTTTTAAAATGGAGAGGCATGATATTAAATTGGAGGCATGATATTAAATTGGAGGAGGCATGATATTAAATTGGAGGAGGCATGTGTAAACCCTGGACCCTATAATGGAGAGACCATGGGTAAACCCGAGATTCCATAATGTAAACCCTAGAAACTCCTTAATAGTAGAGGAGGAGAAACTTTACAGGCCAATGAAGCTTGGAAACCAGGCTTGCAGCGTTTTGTAGAATATTGTCTGCAACATGCCCAAACGGCCCCTATTGAATAGCTTGAAGTTTGAATTCATCTCAACGATTGCATGAGCGTCAGCAAGTCTTCTTTTGGTAAATTCTGAGGTTGCCTTCGAAATCACAACCTTTGGATAAGGATCTTCTTTCTCTATATACACAGAAAAGGAAGAGTCGTTTAAAATAAAACAGAATAATGGGCTATTGTAGACTAAGAGAAGGGGAAAAAAGAAGTTCATGGTGAAACTACCCTTTTAGTTTATTTTACCAGGCATTTCTACTACATCTTTCAGGATATTGTTGAACAGTTTGCAGTCCTCAAGAGCTGCATTGCACCCTGTGCCATATGATGGGAACTGCGATGCATACAATTAGATTAAAAGCTTGTCTTTGATTAAACAAATATTAAATGGAAAATACGTTTTGTTCTTGTTTAGTAAGAACTTGTGAAACAAAACCATCCATACTAATCACCTTTTTCTTGTATTTTTGCCTTCATATCTGATAGCCTATTCTCAACTATTAGAGAAATAAAACGTAAAACTAGTTGCAGAAAATCAATCAATAATTAGTTTGGTTACATTTTGACTAATTAACAATGGCAGGAGATGGTGATGCTTAGATTCTTGTATAATTTTAAAATGCTAACTTGATTTTTTTTTATTGATCCTTAAATGAAAGAATAGTCATTTAGTAAGATTGTTGTAAAATGTTGGACGACTCTTCAGAAACATTTCTCATGGTATACCAGTAATATTCTCCATAAAACATCCTTGGAGTTATTGGTGGTACTCTTGTGATATTTAGCATGAAAACTTTGCAATTGGAATGAAAAAACAGATTAAATTTTGCGAAAATACTGCCTAACTATTAAGGAGCTGTGTTTTTCCATGTGAAGTTTACTATTGAAATTGAGCAAAAAGAAAGGAAAAAAAACAACATAGAAGATGTCAAACCATAGCATGTGCTGCATCTCCGATCAATACAATGTTGTCATCATGAAAACGTGACAGTATCACGGCACCACCAAAAGGAATTGCTGGTTGCTTAACAAAGTCTTCAGAGAAATTAGGATTCTCCTTCACCAACAATTCATACACTTCAGGTGCATCTTTCCTACACCGCATAAAAACCATGTTTCATAGTCACATACATATAGATACACAGACACATAGAAATAGACATACAAATAGCATGCTTAAAACAATTCATATAATTTACTTGAAAAGGTTTTCTACTTCTAATGACGATGTTGATTGAACAAGCTCTGCATTTTGGCTACCACCCCAAAAGCTACCATCAGCAACGTTTACAAGTAGCATATTGAGCTTTGGCCAAGCCTGTGATCATCACATTTCCAAGCTTTGAGAAACAGAAGACAATATTCCAGCAAAAATGACACTTTGAATAACATTAAACCACCAAATCTGGATATGTGAATGGTGCTGCATGTACTTCATAGCAGCCACTCCTCTTCACTTTATTTCATAAGAGTTGACTTCTACTTCTTTGGATTTGACTTCAATTTTAATTTGCAGTCAGATCTCCTGGAGCTTTACTTTGCTCCACAAAAAATAACTGTTTTGCTAGTCATACCAGGGTTTCTTACGCACACCCACTTTCTGGATATTATCAATCTGATCATAACATGTATGCTTAGTATCATCTCCAAATAACATACTTGCTCATGAAAGGACCAGCCACAGAACCAAACAACAAATCACACCAAAAATTGTTTTGAGCCTATCTTGCTTTTAGGATCAATAGTTGTATTCATCTAAACCCAGCAGACAGACCCCACTATAAAGTTAAGACAACCTCATTTTGCTTTCGCAATTCATAAAAGTTAGTATAAATCTATCCATAAGACATCACCTGGACACAATCTCGATCTGCATAGAGAGGCGAAGCTTGTGCAAGAGAAGGCCTGATATAGAAAGACTTATAGGAAGAGGGATGCTTCGTGAATTGCATTGTCAAAGGCAATGGACTGCAACAACATTATAAGTTAATACTAGCACGTTAAGCTTGATATAACACAATTCGAATCATAGATCATCAAGAAAAACCAGAAATTTTACTTGTTATGAAGATTGTCAAGCCGGATGAGTTCGGAACGAACTTTGCTTGAGATTCCATCTGCACCTACGAGTAAGTCAAACTGTACCTCCAGCTTCTCACCTTAAAATGAACACAAATCCTCTGAGACAATCAATCCACAACCATTGTTTAAGGCTGTGTAAGAAACAATCATAACGAATGGACAAGGTAGACACAAAATATAGGCATATAAATCACAACAAAAGAAATCCATAGCAAAGGTAAAGATAACTTTCCATGACAGATTTGAATAAGAATGAAGAGAGAATATTGAACTGAATGAGAGTTTGGAGTCCTTGATTTCATAGATAATGTAGTGAGAGAAATGGACAAGAAATCATCCTACCCCTGAGTTACGAGTTGATAAAAGTGAGCATTGGTTTTGCATCCATGTACCTGTCGGTTTACTGCGAGAAAAGTAGGCCCTCGTTTTATCATTGCTCAGCTCAACAAGCTCCCATCCATAATTTAAAGTTAGACCATCTGAACTCCTGAAAAAGCAAGCAGGCACAAACTTTTCCATTTTTTCAAGTAAAAAAAGCTTCCATTGTAATTTGAAACCTAAAACTATCTATAGTTCCTGACGAAAATCAAAGCAGGCATATACTGCTTCCTGTGCATGCGGATTCATGGGTGATTTTCCAGACACTAAGATAAAATAGCAACATATTAAAGGTAACATCATATCCATCCACAATATGAATTCATAAGAAAAAGTACCGGTCATGAGTCTTCACCTTTGCGAAATGCTCTCTTGAAAAAAGGAGACCAATTTGTTCCTACTGACAGAATAGCTCTCTAAATCTGACCTATTTGAGTAGTTGGCTCGATACTGCCATGTACAACCGAGACAATACATGAGTTGTCAACTAAAAATTGTACTAAGTAATCAAAGAGGACAAGGCTTTCAATAATGGTTCATCAAACTGATAGATACACAGGGTTTTTATTGTCTTGGAGAGCAACGGTTAAAAACAATCCTGTGAAATACCTTGTCTGGACATTCTTAAGTAAAGTCTAGAAAAACTAATTGGGAAGGCTCTCCTGACTTCTGCATATCATATCAATACAATCACCATTACATGGAAACTCAATGACAACATTGACACACTGAGCATGATCTAGCTAAGGCCATAACCAACGACATTGAAACACACTCTCTTTAGAGATTATGAGAACATATGAAAAACCTAAAGAGGGCACTCTGATATTTCACTGATCGTGTTAGAAACTTGAGCTCAAAGACTCCAATGAGTTTCTCTTTGTTTCCCAAAATCGCCCTACCAGACTCTCCATGGAGAGACAGAGAAACTTGGAAGTAAGTTGTGAGTTTCCCACAACCCTATTATATATCTTCCCCATTGAGCCTGAACATTCAATGGCTATTTGATTCACTAAGACCCAAGTCATGAAATATGCTTCAAACGGTATCTCAAGTTTGGTTTATGCTCTATGAAAACTTCACCTTTTTCCCTTCCGATATATGGACGCAGCTACCAACAAGTGGCTTAAAAAAGGAGGCTGGAAGTTCAAGACCTGCACCTTCGATGGCTTTGAGAGCCCTTGGTGTTATGACAAGTGGATATGAACGACTGTCACCGGGTGCGTAGAGTCTTTCTATTGTTTTTTAAAAATAGTCACAACGATTCATAAGTTGGGGTTTTTTACTTACAAAAAAAGACATAAAACCAACAGTGCAACATGACAGGGCAGGTTGAAGATCCATCCAGTCTACTGTTCCAAACAACATAGAGCAGAATTTTAAAGAAAAAGGTGCGATGAAATGGGATACCATCCTTGTCGTCATCTGATGGGAAAAAAGGTACAATTGGTGCATGCCGCTCAAATACTTGTACATTGAAGCCTCTTTCTACTAAATAATGTGATATGAGGCAACCTGCTGGACCAGCACCAACTACAACAGCCTTCCTCATTTCCTGCATATGCCAAGAACAATAAGAAAAACTTGCCCCTAAAGAGATGCACGCTTAAAAAGATTTTAAGCACATGCAATACATTACATTTCATGTAATTTTATTAAAGAGCTACAAACATACAATAAAACACATTCATTTTGAAAACTTCATTTTTGACCAAGTGTCGTCTCTTGGACTGATAGTGTTGCCATTTGTCGCAAAAATCAGCATTGGTCAATGCATTTGAGGAACAGCCATGCAAGAAAATTCCAACTTTCTATGAGCCAACTTCTATAGTAAACTAACTGCTACCTTCATGGTGGGTCTGTGGGAGCTGAAGAGAACACACAATGAACCTTTTATGGGTCTTATCCTCGTTAAAGCTTGTTGATAGCAGGAAATTTTTTTTTTTAAAAAGATGTTCGTGGAAAAGGTATGTGTAACCTCTTAGATCCTTAGGTAGTGGTAAATCTCACGATTGTGGGTTTTCTGATAAAGCTAAACTAAATTAAGGCAAAGCTACAAACATGCTTAAACCCTAACAAAGGAAATCGCCTATGTGCTGCAAGTTACCTAATATAAAATTCTTATACATGTTTGTATGATCTGGATTAATCATGCATGGTAAAAATGATCCGGAATATACTTTTGACCTATTTTTTCAATAATTTGAAAAGAACTGAAAATAAGCTAGCATTTCATATTTGGAAGCATATTCCTCACAAAAAATTCGGCGACATGTTAATAGTGGGATCTCAGATTCAACAAGAATATGAGCAAATCCGTCTGGAAAAACTTCAGGTAAACAAAGGAGAAATATCCACGAATCAAAAAGAAATATCCATACGCACAAAAACCGAGCACGGGACAAGCATGGCATGACAGCCAGTCATGGCCAAAAACAGGACTTTGCATGTAAAATTAAACCCAAAAAAAAAAGAGCACCACAGGCAGACAATAAGAAAGGTTACTAACCGTAGAAGCTCGGCACTTGAAGATAGCGATGGATGAGGAGCAGGTGGAGAGGGGTTTCTTCTGATTCCAATGCTGATGCTGGAAAAGGATCTGCTTCCGGAAGGGAAGAAGACGAAGAGAAGAGCGCACAGGGAGCTCGGGAGAGGGAGACAACAGAATCATTGTATGAAGATGAACAGGAAAATGGACGACTGAAATTGCATCAGAGAAACCGAAAGGTGCGTGTCTCACATGTGGGTATGCATGCATGTTGGATGCATGTATGGCCATGTCGGATGCACATGATGGCACATGCATGGCCATGTTGGATGCGCATGATGGCACATGTGTGGGCATGTTGGATGCATGGGTGTGCAGATGGGGCATCTACCATGCATTTGGGGATGTGGATGGATATGCATGTGGGCACATGGGCATGTTGGATGCACATGATGTGGCACATGTATGGGCATGGTGGATGCATGGGTATGCAGATGGGGCATCTACCATGCATTTGGGGATGTGGATGGATACGCATGTGAGCACATGGGCATGTTGGATGCACATGATGTGGCACATGTATGGGCATATTGGATGCATGGGCATGCATATGGGGCACCTACCATGCATTTGGGTATGTGGATGGATAGGGCATGTTGGATGCACATGATGGCACGTGTATGAGCATGTTGGATGCACATGATGATGCATGTGTGAGCATGCTGGATGCGCATGATGGCACATGTTGCATGCTGGATGCAAGATGATTACACATGAGGACACATGTATGGGCATGTTGGATGCACATGTATGGGCATGTTGGATGCACATGCATGGGCATGTTGCTTGTGCATGGGTATGCATGTGGGGAATCCGTCATGCATTCGGGCATGTGTATGGATGTGCATGTGGCCATGTCGGTGGGTTACCCCCATATGCATGCATGTGAACCTCGAGAGCTTTCGAAGGATTCGATCCCAGAAGATATTAAACCATTGCACAACCACAAACCACAGAGCATGCAAAAACAGCGAAAGACTGGACATGAAAACGGCCGATGACACAAAGGAAGTGCAACTCGATGCACTCTGCGGAGAAAATCTCTGCAACGCATTTTCCGTGTGCGTAATACGCTCCTCAACATCGCACAAGTTTCGACCTGATTGCAAACCAAGACTCTCATGTAGTAGGACGCCCCACGAGATTTCTCTGTTGTAGCTTGTCGATGAATGAGATCCACAAAAACTTCTCGTCGATGGGGAAACACCGGCGGAATTCGATGCTATAGCTTGGGCCAAGTTTAGCCCAAATCAAGCAAATCTGCCTCTTTCCGCCTGCACTTTAATGAGACCAACCCAAGAAAGTAAGGGAAAACTTCGTTAATGAGGACCATCCGAAAGCTTATCGATGTGTTTAAAAGGAGCCCACATGCGATCGATAGCGTGGAAGGACCATTAGCAGTATCGGAATTCGGCATAAGCAGTGTCCTCGATAATTTCGCCATTTTCTCAACAAAACAGTAGCATCTAAGACCCTAACCGCTTCGACTGCATGAATCATCGTTTTTTTTCAACAAAACAACAGAGCATCTGAGACCCAAGTGGGTACCAAAATCCAAAGTACTCCCGCACTCCTGCATTTCTGAGTTCCAAGCTGTTTTATTTATGTCATCTCTTGTTCCCCCGTTCGCAACAACATTGGAATATTTCAAGCTTCTTTCCCATGAACACCGATCAACCGACTCATCAATAATACAATACAGCTGATTACATTAACAATTTCATTCATGAATCTATTGCCTGCACATGATCTCAAAAAATTTACACGGTATGAACAAACGGAGACGGGGATGTACAAGAAACAATTTCCTTTCCTTTATTTTCCTTTTTCTTTTTCCTTTTTGTATTTTGTATTCATGTTTGTTTTTTTCCATCTGTAATCTCTACATGCCTCCAAAAATATATATATATATATATATATGTATATGTATATAGATTATGATGAGATGCTCTTGAACTCTCTCGTGTACTACCACCGGAGGCTAGCTTTAAAAAATGCCCACAGAGTTAGCACACAACCAAAAATAGCAAAGAATTTGTGTGTATGGCAACCCTTCATTGCCTCAATTTGTTTTTAACTTCTGGTCATCGCGTTGAATGTATTGTATTATGATGCTTCCCTCGATGCTGACGATGATGACGATAGATTACAATGTATCTCCATTTGCACCGAAGCGATAAAAAGAACTGCTCCTCCGTCTACTGCGACCATTAGCTGTAGTTGCCCTAGAACTCCTCGACGAATGAACAGTATCGCCACCATGGAGAAGAGGTCCACTCCGCGGAACCAACCTGGACATAGAAAAGAACATATGTATCATGTAAGCCAAAAGAGCAGTCCAAAAATGGCTATAGCACTTCGTTAAGAGAACTCCAAACCTCCAGCACAGCTATGGCTATCAACGAGAAAAGCACCTTCATAGCTTTCCAAAACATGCTCTACCATATCTAAAACCCTTAGCTATTATCCCTAAAACCTAAATAGTGATACAGCTGTGGATAAGAAGCGCGGAACATCACGACACGCCTCCCGACTTCAAAGCTTGCTCTACCAATCGACTCATATATCTAATCGATGCCTTTTTGACCCCTAATTAGAAGACTCTGTATGATATATAGCTTCCTTTCTCTTCTTTCATCATGGGGTTTGTCTCTATATATCATAGTCTTCTTATTATGACCTGGTGTTCACTAATCCAAAGCACCCAGGTTCAAATTTCCCTACATGCAGTGCTACAACCAAAAGCCACTCCGGAATGTAGGGGTTAAAAAACATGAACTAAGAGTCTCTGCTGGAACAAGCGAGCTACGACTATAGACTTGGCAAAATATAACTTTCTTTATGTTCAAATCCTCCTCTGACCACCCTATTATAGTATAGCTCTCCATCTCTCATCATACTCTCAAACTATCCACCAGAAAGACTTTTGAGCTTCTGAACTTGGCAAATCATAATGATTTTTTTTACATCCGCTTTTATCATGCGCTCTCCATGGTTCTTTTCTGCACTTCACGGCTGTCTTATCTGCATTCCAAAGACATGGACAGAGCTTTGCCTGTACCATTCCCTTGCAATTACCCTTTACCTTCTACGACAACAGCTTCACTGTCTGCATTTTGGAGTCATGGCTAAAGATTTCCTCATACCTTGCTCTGTTGTTAACTTTTGGTTTGTATTAAGACAGGAAAAAACATGAGATTGAATACGTCAGAGTGTGATATGCTGATTCTGTTAGTCAAACTCTCCAAGTGTCTCACTTTCTCTTTCTGCATTTCTGTAATATATACCTACTTTATCCTATGCAATTGAAAATCTTTAGAACTCGTGCCTCTTTCTACATCGAGATATGGTCTTCAGGGTTAGCACAATGTTTTTCGGATCATATATTGCATTATTGGAACCTGACAAGAGAATATTTGAACAATATTTGCCAGGTCATAGTACATACCTGGCTGATACACTAAAAGTTTTGGCGAGTAGATAATAGAATAGAGAATGAATTCAAGGCAAGTTAAAATAATAAATTCATGCAATAACACATCTTGAGAAAGAAAAAAAGAACTTCTAGGGTTTAACTCAAAGACTATATTACAACCTTAGCTAAATGATGAAAATTTCATATAAAAACGTATTCACCCTTACCGTTTGTAAAATAACATGTATGCTCTTTGTTGCAGCACCTTTTCCAACTTGACCTCTTTAACCTGGCCAGCAAATATAATCATATGCCTGTCTACAGATGGACATTTAAAACAGAATATAAACACAATTGAAGTAAACAGTACACACACCCACATATTATAACTGGTATGTTTTTTTTTTTAATTAAAAATCTAATTATGTAAAGATTCTGAATGCCAGAAGCTTTCTTGTTTACCATGCTGTCATTGATTTTATACCAAACCCCTTGGAAATCTTTAACATAGCATTTGTAGTGGCCAAAGAAGGAAGCATTGAACATATCGACGTGCACAACAACACCATATAGTTCATAACAAGGTGGCTCATCGCTCTCCTTACTCATGAAAGATGCTATATCAAGGATATTTGGGAATACCACCCTCTTGTTGAGCTTTCCAAATTTTCCTGACTAATTTCAACACAGACAACACACTTTAAGGTATAGAAAGAATCCCACCATTCTTTTGAATTTCTTATATGTCGCTGTATAGGGTTTTGTTCTAACCTGGAACCTTTTAAGAGCAATCATCAATATGTTTGGGGCTTCATGAATCATCAATCGTTTCCATGCTTTCACGTATGAATTGCACCTATAATATAGTGAAGACAAAAAGACACTCCATTGCATTCTTGAAACCCAAAAGAAATAGAATAGAAAGATATTAGTATTGGAGAAAAAGCACAAAAGCATACCTGTTGCACTTATATTTATTATCACCATCTAGCCACTCCTTGGCAGTAAACTGAGCCAAGGCATCTTCTAATGTTTCCAAACTTCCTTGGATCTCCACAGCAAGGTCCATCATATTTTCATATTTATACGACTCATGATGACATTGCATACACCTTACCTGATCATATTGTAACACAAACAAGCAACAAGGCTTTGAAAATATTAAAACATAATAATTTCTGTCAAAGAACCAAACCTTAAGATCCAACAATAAAGAAATGTCTACCTGCGATCGAAGATAGCCACCAAAAATATGCTGTATCAAGGTGGTCTCTTGTGTCTGTGAATCAAGAACTTTATCACCCCCAGCTTGATCCAGAAAAATGGACTGCATGCAATCAATGGCAAACCTGGATCCATAATTCATTTTCCATTAACTGCTAGAAGCATTACCAATTTGACATGGTTAGAAATTAAAAGAGAAAATGTACATACAAGAATTTTATACCAAATAGACAAATAAAAGTATTGATAGAGACGGAGAGAGAATGCACCGGATGAATTCATGAGCATCTTCTTGCCTTCCAGATTCCATGTTGTTTCCAAGATTTGGTATTCCTGAAATTATACTGTGTGGTTTAAAAGGGTTTCGGCTTTTCTTCACTGAGTCTATATGTTGCTTGAGCTCACACATGAAGCACCAAACACTTCTCTGACCTGAATGAGATTTGAAGGCTATTAAATACAGGAATAGAAGTAGCCAGATGAAAATACAACACAACGTAAAAATTTTCTAGTACCAATATACATCAGATAATGATACTAATTTAAAAAGGGAGTTTGGTGGGTAGTATACATTTTTCTTTCTTGTGGTGTCCTTCCAAAAAATATGCCGCAAGAGGCCGAGTATATGTCAGGCATTGCAAAACCACATTTGCATAACAACTGATATAAGCCATAAACAGACAATACCATTACAAAATGGTATTAAAATGATTTTTTCTTAACAAGCATGAACTGATAAGAAAATAGTCCCTTTTAGTTACCTATTCCCAAGGTTTATCAGCCCACATGGAGGAAGCCTCAATTCATCCCATGTGAATAGCTCTACAAAATCGTCATATGGAAACAAAATCTGCACCAAGGAGAAGTTCGCATAGATTATAAGTAGAGAGAGAGAGACAGCAATATGTACCTCATGTAGCCACAATAATTTTTTATTCCTTTATTTACTATTTCTCTGACTTCAGCGGAGAGAGAGTTTACCCTAGTAGGTGTCAAAATGTTTCCATTTGTTGCTACAGGATCCACGGCCTGAAATGTGACTGAGGTAGGCCCAGATGATTTCTCCACTGACGAGTTACTCTTTGAGCCCGAAACACTGTTTTTTACTGGTGCAGGGGTAGAGTTCTCTGAATGTGCTAAATTTCTGTGAATCACTTCTGTGTCTGATTGTGATGGTGGGCTGA
This sequence comes from Azolla pinnata, assembly GCA_037176905.1. Taxonomy (NCBI): domain Eukaryota; kingdom Viridiplantae; phylum Streptophyta; class Polypodiopsida; order Salviniales; family Salviniaceae; genus Azolla; species Azolla pinnata. The sequence continues at coordinate 27,962 of JBBBWG010024334.1, forward strand.
CAAGATGTTCCTCCAATTCATCACCTCTGTTTGGTTGTAATGGAGGTGTTTCATAACTTTTGTTTGATCGTGATGGTGGGCTGAGTAGCTGTTTCTCCAATTCATGGCATTCATGTTTGTGTCCTTCACGCCAATGCTGTACTTGACACCGTTCTGAGCTGAAATAAACAGCACAACGCAAACAACCACACATCCTTCAGCAAGATCAGAGTTTAAATGCTAAACAGAAACCTCTTGAAATATCTACTTGTATGCGTATATAACACACGGCAACCACAATATTAACATTTTTAAGGCCTTGATACACAATGTGACTGAAGATATCTCACTTCAAAGAACAACCAAACATATGTATAGCTAGATAAGAACGACTGCCTATAATACCAGATATTTACCACCAACAGGTCCTCTACATGGGCCATCCTAAATGGAGTTTTCTGACCATAGGAAATCACTTTCAGCATGCCGTAGTAATGGCCTCAGTATGTTGATAACAAATGATGCCGATGTAATTGACATGGCTGGCCTATCTGTATGCCATAGTACTTTATTGAGTCTCGGATTTCTGGCATAGACAGTATTTTCAACTTTCAAAAAACTACAACTGATCAATGGTAGAGATAAGCCACCAAATTAACAGATATCCTATGGCGTAAGTATTGATCGTGGGCATAAGAGCTTCACATAATGAGATGCATAATCTATTTATTGAATTAAAACGACCCAGATTGAAGATATTTGTGTCTTGTTTCTCTATTGATACCATTATCCCTCGAGAATTTCGGAAGCTAGTTAAGCAGTAATGATACTTGTTGAGCCTCATCAACTGCCTTCTAGAGACACTAGTATAAATGTTCTTTTCATTCATGCTTTCTTACATTATTTTCGAGATGTATTTATATATCAGACTCTTAATAGAACTTGGGTTTGAGCCAGAATTTACCAATATTTAACAGCTTTGCATCTCGAGCATTGTTTCTTGGTGGTAGAACCACACACAATGCAAATACCTCGACTCGCTGATGCTCGGCTGCTTTCAGAGAAAGACGGTTGTCGGCGAGAACCTGTCTTGCGTTCAACTGAAGTTGGAGGAAGACTGCTAGTCTGGCCGTTTACGCTCTCCTCAGGAACGATTTGATTTGATGAAATCACTTGATTATCGCTGATAATCTGAGCTGATGATGAGCTCTCTCCGGTAATCCAAGAAGATGAGCTCTCATTGATGAGTGGAGCTGACCAACTGTCGTCAGAAAACCAAGCTGAATTACTACTGTGATTCAGATTCTCTTGATCATCAGCCAAGCTATTCTCTGCAAATGATAATGATCTACGCTCTTCAGCTTTTCTTCTTGTTGTTGTTGTCAATGGCTGAGAAAGCTGGAATTCTGAAGCTAATTTGGCTGATCTGAACTCTTCTGCCGCTTCCCTCTCGACCCTCGCTACCTCTTCAGCAGCCAACTGTTGCAATCTACGGATCTCAAGGCTCCGTGCTTCTGAAGCTTTCACTTGCGTCCAGATGAGATGGTAAGCCACACAGACTATGACAATGGTTAACAGAACAGCTGGGATGTTCACATCCCACACCTCATGCATCTAAGGCTTTCCAGAACCTTCTCTCCTTCCACATCAATCTCGCTCAAAAACAAAGTCCCTCCCCAGTTGGTTCCAAACAAGAAGGAATCTCTCTGATCCTAAATGGAACGAAGTCCTTCTTTTTTTATAAGGTCAAATCAAGGGCTAACGTTTTGTCTTTTGGTTCTTTTCTTCTTTTTCTCCTCGGGAGAAAAAGCTCCAGCAGCCGAATTGCAACTGAGAAACTTCCCAACTCAAATGAGTAATTTTTTATTGAAATCCTATTGAGCTTTTCAATGCAGCATTTCTGAATGCCAACAAGTCTAAAATTACTCAATTTCTAGTGCACGGTAGTATCCAGACTGATTTGAGAAGAAATTCTCCGAATTCACAAACAGGGGCTTGCTGATGATTTTTTTTTAATTCAATAATTGCTGATGAAAATTTCCCAATTCAACTAACAAGATTTTGCTGATGGAGCTCTCCAAACTTGACAAAACCCAAGCAAATAGATTCTATGGAACCCAAAGTCAGAGTTTTTCAGATTGGAACAAAATCTTTGGAGACCTCCAAACCAGCGCTAGCCCCTTCCGAATTAGTCTGAGTGACTCGTGAATTCGAACAAAAGATCCCTGATTGAATCCTTCAATTGACAATATGCCAAACCCTAACGAACTTCTTCCAAATATTCGGCAAAGAAATGCTGAATTCTGAACAAAAGCTTGGTTCACGAGGATGGAAACGCTGGGAAATATCAATCTAAAACTCCAACAATTGAAACCAAAGATACAGTGAACACGGAACCAATTCACTCGAGACTGCAAAGAGGACCATTGTGAAAATCGGAGCAAAATCTTTCCAGAATTCTGGCCTGCACTGCCGATTTCCGCACCGCGCCCTCACGAGTTCCCTTGGAATGAGCGATCACGAGACCTTATGGATCCAGGTGAGGCAGCTTCTGTCTGCAGGAAGTCTTGTCAAATCAAAGAAGACGCAGAACCAGAAATGTCTCAACATTTATGTTCACTTCGAGAAGAGGAAAAACGAGAGGAGGCGGCAGGAACCAAACTCCGGGTGCTCCCCTTCTTTTCTTTTGTTCCCTCGGTGCCTTCTCCTTCCTTTGCTTACTTTGATTTCATCTCTGGGGGGGGGCTAATTGGGAGCAGCAGGGACAGGGAGGGAGCGGAGAGGCAGGCAGAAACCCTAAATTCTGAGAGGCAGAGGCATCATCCGAGACTTACCTGGCTCTGAAGGAATCGAGGGGCGGAGGGGAGGAATCATCTTCCTTCTGTGCTTTGGAAGTCTTCTCCCTCGCTAATTATTCTGAGCTTTTCTTTCTTCTTCTTCTTCTTCTTCTTCTTCTTCTTCTTCTTCTTCTTTCTTCTTCTTTCTTCTTCTTCTTCTTCGTTTTTTTTATTTTCTTTTTATTGTTAAAAAAAAAATGGTGCTTGTTTTTTCTCTGCAGGTCCTTTTTTTTTCTGCCATTTAATTAATTATTGCTCTTTTTCCTGGTTTTTCTTCCCCCGCTCTCTTTTTTTTGGCCTTTTTCTTTTCTCTTTTTTCTTTTTCTTTTTTCTTTCCTTCTAATTTCTTCTTCTTCTGTTTTTTGCTTTTGTTTCTTTTTTGTTTTTTTCTCATTTTAGGGCTAGAAAGTCTTTGATCTCCCTTTTTTTGTTTTTAATTATTCCTCTGATATTCCTTTTCTTTATTTTTTCGGCTAATTTCCGATTTATTCCTTGATGTGATCATTAAATTTATTTATGTATTTATTTATTTATTTATGTATTTTTTAACCTATTTATTTTATTTATTTTATTTATTTTATTTATTTTATTTATTTTATTTATTTTATTTATTTTATTTATTTTATTTATCTATTTATTTTATTGTATATATTTTATTTATTTATCTATTTATTTGTGAATTGTTTCCCTATTTATTTTATTTACTTTATTTATTTTATTTACTTTATTTATTTTATTTATCTATTTATTCATTTATTTATCTATTTATTTGTGTATTGTTTACCTGTTTATTTTATTTATCTATTTATTTATTATTGTTTACCTATTTATTTTATTTATCTGTTTATTTAATGTATTTTTTACCTTTTTGTTCATTTATTTAATGCATTATTTACCTATTTATTCATTTGTTTATGTATTGTTGACCTATTTATTCATTTATTTATGTATTGTTTACCTTTTTATTTTATTTATTTAGTTAAAAATGTTCTGGTTGGTTTTTTTCCTTCTCACATCCCCTGAATTTTTTTCTCTGTAGTGGTTGGTTTGTAGGTTGGTTTTTTTCAACACAACTGAAGGTACATGCAAAGCTAGCAGGGAACAAAAACTGGAACAGAAACTGGAACAAAACAGAGTGGATCTGGAACAGAACAGAGTGCACCATTTGGCGCCCGATCGAATCATATCAAGATGGTGCTTCCCAAAGCCTTTACAAAGAAGAAGAAGAAGAAGAGACCTGCTAGATCACCCCTTGATCGATCGATCGATCCGAAGAAACAGATTCCAGGACTATATTCGAGAACTCAGGCCCAACGGATGGATCAATTCAGACCTCCGATCTCGATGCATCCCAAATAAATCGTCTTATCTCCACAGGCATGCAGCTTGCAAAGGTCTCTCTACATCCTTTCTTTCTGATCTTACTCTTGGATTGTTCTTTTATCCTCTGTTAATTTTTTTTTTGTTTTTTGGGTTTTATACGCGTACACAGAAGAAGCCTGTCTCAGTCAGCTGATCGAATCGGATCGAGACAATACTACTAGCAATACATTGTTCCATAGACGAGCAATCCAACTCTCTCTGTCTCTCTAGTTTTCCTTTTTTTATCGACCGAGCTCGCATCTCTCGATTAATCGACACACTGGGCGGGTTTTACGAGAGACTTGTGCTCTAACGCAGGTTGGGTTCCGACTTAGCCATGGAAAGAAGGCTTTGATCAGGAATCTTTCAGCTTGCTTGTGCTCCCAGTTTTAAAGAAGCAGAGAAAAGCAAAGAGGTGCGCGAAAGGTTTTGTCTGTCTGTCTGTCTGGTCCGTTAGATCGAGCTTGACCGCCACCAGATTCTTTCTTTTCTGCGAGTCGATCGATCGAGCGGAGTTTGAGTAAGTTTTCTGCAATCGATCAAGAAAGACACAAAGACAGAGAGAGAGGAAAAAAGGAAGAAAGAAAGTGGACTTAATTTAAAAAAGCAAAGCACGAGGAGATGCGATCGAGAGCCAGAAGCGCGACTGAACGATGTTCTGATGCTTCTTAACGATCATGTTCTTTACGATGCTTCTTAATGACGATGTTCTTTTCTTGTGCTTCTTAACGACGATGTTCTTTTCTGATGCTTCTTAACGACGATGTTCTGCTGCTTAAAAACAATCGAAGGGCCACGATCCTGCAAATTGTGGAACTAAGCGCCCTTCTTCGCGATCGATTCCTTTCCGAAGAAGGGGGGGAAAAAAAAGGAAGGGGAAGGGAAAAAAAAATCGTATACGTGACAGAAGAGTTTTATAGTACGTGGGGAGCTCTTCTGCAAAACAAGCATTATTTTTATTTCTTTTGTTCTTAATAACGAGACGCGACGAACATTATCTCAATGGTGGGAATTGAGGACACAGAGTCTGAAACACTCTTTCTTTCCTTGATTTTTTTGTTTTTTTTTTACCTGTAAAAAGATTCGTTACCAATATTATTCAGGACGTGTAGTGCACGAATTTGAAGCTGCCCAAGAAATTGCAAATCGATCGATCTCAGCTGATTTTTAAGTTTCATACGAAAACCGGATCTCAACCTGCAGCTGCATACTTGAAGAAGATCGTAGATACAAAGCAAAGTGGAAGCAAAAAAACACTGCCGGATTGTAGAGCTTTTTCCATGGCTAACTGCCAAATAGTGGGCTAACAAAAACTGGGTAATTTTCCTATTTCCGGGATAGGGTTTGGTTGGCATGCCCAATTTCATATTAAACCCTAACCCTAAAAACATAAACCCTAATTCTGTCATTGGATTCCTTGACCACCGATTCTATGACCCTAAACCCTAAAGCTTTAACCCTAAATCCTAAATCCTAAGCCCTAATTCGGACGTGGGGTTCCTCAAGTACCAAGTCTGCAACCAGCTGGTGTTTGAATTAGGGCTCCGGGTATTTGAAACCCTAAACCCTAAAACCTAATTTTGTTGTCGGGTTCGTCAACCACCAAGTCTACGCCCGGTTGCAATTGAAACCCTAAACCCCTAGCCCTAAACCTAGCCCTAAATCCAAAATCCTAGTCCTAAACCCCAATCTAAGCCTAATCCCTAAACCCTAACCCCAATCCTAAACCCTAACCCTAAACCCTAAATCCTAATCCTAAACTCCAATAAAAGCCTAATCTCTAAACCCTAACCCTAAACCCTAAATGCTAATCCTAAACCCCAATAAAAGCCTAATCTCTAAACCCTAACCTAAATCCTCAACCCTAACCCTAAACCCCAAATCCTAATCCTAAACCCCAATAAAAGCCTAATCTCTAAACCCTAAACCCCAATAAAAGCCTAATCTCTAAACCCTAAACCCCAATAAAAGCCTAATCTCTAAACCCTAAACCTAATCCTCAACCCTAACCCTAAACCTTAAATCCTAATCCTAAACCCCAATCAAAGCCTAATCTCTATACCCTAACCCTAAACCCTAAACCCTGATCCAACTAGCTCTCTTCTTCTCATTTCCACGACTCTTCTCCATTTGGCTTTCTTCTTCCCGCCATTCCATTTGTCTGTGGACGCAGACCCTAAACAGCACAGTTCATCTTCCCTTACATCCCTTTTTTTTGTGCCTGGAGGCTTCGGGACCATCAACAGGTATGGCTTCCTTTTCCGATCAGCTGTTATGCTTTGTTTATTATTCGCTTCCGACCCTTTTTCCCTTTGCCTTTTTCTTTTAATTTATTCTATCTGAGTTCATGTTAAAGAATTAGAAGGCTTCGAGTTTGATCCCCGAGCTTATATAAAAGAGCCAAAGGTTCTGTATTTAGGACATAGGAATTTGCATTGCATGCGCCCGATTTTGTATGTGGGTTTGTCTCTCTCATATCTCTAGCTGAAAAGGAAAGATTTGGGATAAAAAGAGCCAGGAATGTGGTCACATTTAACCTAAAGTCTCGGTTTCACTCGTGCAAAAGTCAGAAATAAATTTAGGGTTAGAAGCAGGGTTTCATTAGTGATGAAGAAGTTATATCATTTTCAATGTCTCGTTTGGTTTGTGAATTTTGGATGTGGGTTTATCTCTCTCGTATCTATAGCTGGAAAGGAAGGATTTTCGATAAAAGAGACAGCAACGTGGTCATCTTTAACGTAAAGTCTCGGTTTCGCTCTTGCAAAAGACAGAAATAAATGCAGGGTTAGAAGCAGGATTCCATTATGTATGCGGGTTTATCTCTCATATCTATAGCTGGAAAGGAAAGATTTGGATAAAATGTGGTCTTTTTAACCCAAAAGTCTCGGTTTCACTTTTGCAAGAGTCAGAAATAAATTTAGGGTTAGAGGCAGGATTCCATTAATGAAGAAGGAGTTGCATCAAGTTCAATCCCCGGTTTGGTTTGTAGGTTTTCCAGTATAAAAATTAGAGTTTTGAGTTTGTGATCTCATATACCATAGCTTATGCCGAGGATTTATGCATTCATCTCTTCTGTTACCAGCCAAACGATTGCTAGATCAAGAGTTAATCAGCAAAACGTTTTTTCCACCAAGACTTAATTAGGAAAGCAGTCACTAGATTCAGAGCTAATTAGCAAAGTGGTAACCAGATTAAGAGCTAATCAGCAAAGTGGTAACCAGATTAAGATCTAATTAGCAAAGTGGTAACCAGATTAAGAGCTAATCTCTACCTTAATACCTGATTCTTTGAATTAATTGCAAAACTCCTGTAAAAGAGTCAACTATGGGGTTTTATAGCACTTGCGACACTATGTTTGATGTGGGTTCTCCATAATTAAAGGAAGAAAAGGACATTGACTAAGTGCTATTTATGTGGTATCATGTTCACATAAAGTTAGAATGAGAACTTGATCGTCTAACTTGACTCTTGTTCTTTTGAACTAAACCGTGTTTAGGATGTCATGCAAAGTCTCCGAAGAGGATGTGGCGTTAATGAGATGTGTGCTCGGCTCAGGACCCTCTGAAATGGATTTGATCCGAGCCCTTCATTTAGCAAAGAATGATATTAATCTTGCGTTCAATGTGCTCTTTGATACCATTGGATACAAGGGCATTGAGGCAGGCGTGAAACGGACAACAGCTGGCTCTGGTGCCCGAGTGTTCACAACATCCTTGCAAGAACAAGTGCCTCCTACTGTGAAAAATTCCAAAGCTAGCATCAAACAAGAACAAACATCATCTTCTTTGATATTTGGTTGTGATGTGCCCCTGAGTGATCACATCCATGAAGAAGGTAGCAGGAGAGTTTCCTCTCTCAACACAAATGATGTTAAGATGGAATCAATGAATTCTTTGCCATTGGATCATGAGGAAGGAGAGAGAAAAGTGAAGAAAAAAAGGAAAAGAACAGGAGATTTGAATACCACGTCTCAAAATGACATGGAGGAGAAAATTAATGATTCGACCCAAAGATTGGATTGTAGGATGGTTTCTTGTGGATCAAAGTGTGTGGATATAAGCTCCAAAACCTCCATTCCCGTGATGGGTGCTAGTCATTTCGATGATGCAATTGAGTCCCAATATGACAAGGGTTTTGATCGCCAGAGATGGATTCTTCTTGGTGAAACTGAGGTTTTGGGCTACTCTACAAGCAAAGGTGCAAAACTTAAAGCAGGGGATATACTGACGCTTTCATTCCCAAAACGCCCCGATCATAGCCACCAGCCATCCAGTGTTTGGAATCGAGGAAAGGGTGCTGTTGCAACTCAGCAAATCGTGAGATTTGGGACAAACAGAGCAGGAGATGTATGTCATGAGCAGCTTTATTTTCTGTAATATGTCATGTATATATGGTTCTATTAAGATTTGAAATGTATACCACTCTTTATATTTGGTAGATCGGACGTTTGCCGGGAGAATGGGCAAAATGTTTGATTCCTTTAGTATTGGATGATAAGGTGATGGTTGAAGGTGTTTGCAGAGCTGCTCCAGAAGTTCTAACCACAATGGATTCCGTCATACTAACAATTAGGTAAGTTTTGGCTTCCACAAACATTGTGTTTCAGTTCTCATTTCACTATTTTGTATGTGGATCTTTTATCTTTTTATTTTACAGGCTATTTGCTTCTACCACCATGTTTACGAAAGAAGCTACAAAGGTTACTAGTCTTTCCACTTCAATGTCTGATGAAACCGTTCATCCATTGCCCTCACTTTTTCGCCTACTTGGAAAAGAACCCTTCAAGAAGGCATGGATTACACTCAGAAAAATATCATTTTCTTGGTCTTCTGTGGAAGTTTCGTTTTCACTTTCTTTGTTGTTTTCTTACAACAGGCCGAGTTCACTCCAGATGATTTACTGAACAAAAAACGTAGCTTGGGATCTGAGGCATGTTGAGGTCATTCAATACTATAAATCAGTTTTTATTTAATTAACTGAGCGTTAACATCAGAGCATATACACACAGGACACCATTCTTCCAGTCGAAAGGAGAAGGAAACTTTCTTCAAATGAGAACAATGATGTAAATCATCAAGCAGATGAAGACCTCACTGATTCTGACATCAATGCCTTAGTTGGGAGTACAGAAAGCTACGATCTGCAGGTATGGTATGCATATGAATATATTTTCTTATATATATATGATACATCACAGTGTGTTAGAAAGAAGTGCAAATCAACCTAGATGTTTCTCACAGTCAATTAATCAAGAGAAGAGCTCAGAGATTCTTTGGGATATCATGGGAAGTAAAGGAGATATTAACTGGAAGCATTATGATGCAGAAGGCAATATTTGGATCAGAGATGTGTTAACCTTAGTAGGCCTGGTGGCTGCACATCGAAACTGTCTGTAGAGTCCAGAAACCTACCCTGTAGTGAAGGCTGCATATGGTAGCAGATTACAGGCGAGCAACTATAAATCCCAATAATCTTGTTAAAACTATGGCAAATAAACCTTGTTTGTACCACTGTTGTAGGTGTATAAAGGACGGTCGAACAGATCCTCGGCACATGTAGCATGCTTTCATCAGTGCTGTGGATAATTTAGAGTTGAGAAATGAGAATTTTAGATCTTTGAAGCTATGCTCATAGTTTTCCAAGTTAATACTGGCACAAGAAACCATATTCTTGGGAAGCAATAACCTCCTCGAGATATATTTTGATCTTCATCTGCTCTGCCCAATTGTCTTATGCATGTTATATATGACATTGCTATATGACGGTGATTCTCTAGGTGTCTCTTTCGTTTTCGCTCTCGTACAAGCATAACATTTATACACATACACGAGCTGACGTGAGGGGGGTTCTGAAATAGGACGGATGTATGATGAATGATGCAATTCATCCAGGGATGTGTGGTGCAATAATGTCAAGTTCCAGGATCCCCAATGAACTTACTGACAGAGCTTTAGATGATCAAGAATTAACCACATGAAATAATGTGAATAAACTCATACTGCTAGCATTCGAAACTAAAAAAATTTGCATCTTAATGATCAAAGCTACAAGAATTTATAATAAAAATACTATTTATTTTACAAAGTAATGTCTCTTTGCAAACTTACATGATTACACGGATTAAGACCCTCACTGAGTGAGGCATACAAAACATGTAGGCATGATCAGGTAGAAGAGAAAGGCGTTGAGATGTACAATATCAATCATTAGCTATAAAGAAATTGAAGGAGATTGAAGATGTAGTTAAGATTGATTAAGAGACACTATAAAGGAATTCAAGTATGGTCATAGGCTGCATGATGTGTTCTTAATCTTCCATTAAACTCTCTAGACGTAGAAGTCTATGGAAAAAAGATCAAGATGACATGAACAAGTCACCTTTGAACCCATTACTATAACTTTACAGTTCCTTTTTATGCACTTGTTCCTGTTGCCCCTTGCTTCCCTCCTTGTTTTCGGTTTTCTGGTGTCATCATTCTTGGCTTGCCCATGTTGGCTCATGTCATGCTGTCACCTAAGTTCCCTCATTGTAAAGTTTTGCCTTGATAAATATCTTGGCTTGGTTTTTTGTGACACTAAGGTTTTAGAAGTTGTCTTACACTATGGTTTGCCGTGATAGATGCTAGCTTGTCTTGCTTCCGTTGAGTCATTTTCATAATACGTCATCAAGTGTCTGTCTTGTTTAAAATCACATTTTGTATAGTTCTCTGTGTGGTTGACTCCTTGAAGCTCCTCGGTCTTGACTGGTCGAAGCTACATTTCTTACAATTTTCACCTTGTATGGCTTCTCCAAATGCTTAACTCTTTCTTTTGTTCCCCATGACTGACTTAAAATCAATGTCTTCTTCACTATTAGAATAAATGATGATAAAATCTACTCTCCCGCTGCTTCCTATGGTCATATACACGGGATCTGTTCCGAATGCTCATGTGCTAAATGCAAGGTATCTTACTAACCGCATGTAATCCGAAAACCTATTCCCTCAATCTAAAGGGTGGTAAGGTCTATTTAAGCCACAGATACACATGCACTTACATGTACGCCTACATAGACATATACATGTGCATGCATGATATGTGGAGATCTGGATTTGAATACAGGAAATGGAAACACCGAGTGGCTTGTTGTGTGAGCTGAGGCCATACCAAAGGCAAGCCCTGTACTGGATGTCAAGATTGGAGGCAGGACACTCTGATGAGGAGGCATCTAAAACCTTACATCCATGCTGGGATGCATTCCATCTTTCTGACAAGTAAGTTGTGCTGGTACATACAATACTTTTTTGAGCTTTTCCTGGCAAAACCCTAATAAAGAGATGAAGGGGATGATTTAACCATGGAATTTCTCAAGTAGCACACATAATGGCTTGAGTGACCAAGGTTATTTGAGGATGTAAAAGAAAATTCAGGGTTTTTGGGTGTTTCTCGCAGTAATTCATTTTATGGTTTATCTTGAAGTGGTTTGTTTCATACGAACATGATAGGCGAACCACGGCAGTTTATTTGAACGTATTCTCAGGAGAGGCTACCATGGCTTTCCCAAGTGCGCTGAAGCTGAGTAGGGGAGGGGTATGATTATTAGTTTATGCATATAGGCATTGGAATTACTTTTTCATAATAATGATAGTACTTAGGACTATAATTCTGGTTGTTTTGTTTCAATCATTGTGATCTACTTGCATGTGAAGATTTTGGCAGATGCAATGGGGCTTGGCAAGACAGTGATGACAATTGCATTGTTACTAGCCAATCCAGGGAAAGGTGGGTTGATGATACAAGAAGCAGAAGATAAGTGTATACAGACAAAGAGATATCCAATCAAATCAAGAACTGCTTATAACAAAGGGGGAGGCACATTGATTATTTGCCCTATGACTCTATTAGGCCAGTGGAAAGTAAGCATATACATACATCATCACCTCAACTGCTATTTTCTTTTCCTCTCCTTTTGATTGTGGAAATCTCAAAGGAATCTCTAAACTACCATCTATTTCTCATGCAGACAGAGATCGAAACTCATAGCAAAGAAGGAACATTGTCAGTCTATTGTCATTATGGTGCTGCGAGGACAAAGGATCCCAATGTTCTTCTCCGACACGATGTCGTAATCACCACATATGGTGTTCTATCTTCAGATTATCAGAATGTATCCTTCATTCTCTCTAATTGTGTCTTTATGTACCTAAACCCTTGTGCTAATTCACTTCTCTTTTGGATTTTAACACTAAGTACTAAACTGTATGTCGCTCTATTCCTATTTTGTAAAGTACTTGGCATACAATACAAGTACAATGTGCTCGCTATATATTTAGAAAGTTCTCTACCTTATTTTTTGCATACTTAGAAAACGTATTCTACATAAAATACGTTGAACAAGTAGAATTTATTAATTATGTCTAACATTTTGGATATATTTTCTAGATTCTAATGACACGTTTTACTAACTTTTGATGATTTTATTTATCTATTTCATTCGAGTTTCACGCAAAAAAATTCTCTCAATAAAGGAATAGCGCTTAAAACATTGCTGAGCAAGCAAATCATTTCATTTAAAAGTGTTAGGCCAAAGAGTTTTTAAACCATATCAATACCTTCATTGAGTGAAGAGAAAATAAAATACTGGTTAAAGATATAGAATAGGCTAAATACATAAACTATGTAGAATACAGTTTTAAAATCGCAGTTTTAAGATGTTGAATACATGTCAAATCCTTCTGACAATGCTAAATACAACTAGGCTGTATACTGTGATTATGGGGTTCTATACCCTTGTGTCTCATAGGACCTTTTGGTATCTTTTGCTTTGTTTAAATAAGGGTGTTTATTAAGTGCCATGTTTGTTTGTTTGTCCAGGAAGATAGTTGTCTTTGTACAATCCGATGGTATAGAGTAGTCTTGGATGAAGCCCATACCATCAAATCAAGCAAGTGCCAATCTGCACAAGCAGCTTTCAACTTATCAGCCGACTGTAGATGGTGCCTTACTGGAACACCAATTCAGGTAGAAACCACAACAATTCATATTCAAGCTTTTTAAATGTATGTAGGTATTCAGAACCTGCACTAAACGAACACCGCTCTTTTTTGTCAAGAATAAATTGGAGGATGCATTCAGCTTGCTACGTTTTCTTCAAATCGAGCCATGGTGCAACTGGGGCTGGTAAGGACATCTTTTTTTCGTTGGACGCTTTTGTTAACGATGGTCCTCATAACCAACAAGTAAAACCATCAAGAGTATGGTGCTCTGCATTAGTCTTAATAGTTAAGAGGCAGGGGTGTTTCCTATAGTTCAGATGTGACATTGTGTTATAGTTGGAATTTCTTTGTTTGACAATCGTACATACCAATTGGCTGATTTTTTAAATAAAACATCGTATTATTTAGCGTTAATCTCTTTAGTTTGTTTCCTGTCCTCACACATCGGCTACACAGGCTGATTGGATTTTTTTTAAGAAGCTGTTTGTGACTGCGGTTTGTATAGTTTTGACTTGACAGTGTTTTGCAACATCGAAGTAGCCAGTTGTTTGAGTCATATCTCGCCACATCGGTTTGCATTGTGGCTTTTACACAGATGTTCTCTCTTCTTGTGAGAAGAAATCCCTTCTCCTGGATTCTGACAGGTGGTACAAGCTTATTCAAAAGCCGTTCGATGATGGTGATGAACGTGGACTAGTGCTTTTGAAGACAATTTTGAGGCCGTTGATGTTGAGGAGAACTAAGGATAGCACTGATAAGGATGGAAAGTGAGCATTGTTTCAATCAGTTTGTTCTCCTGGTGGTTCTGGATTCTGAATCTGGCCTCGCTCATTTCCTGCTTTTTGAAGGCCAATTTTAGTGCTCCCTCCCGCTGAAAGTGAAGTGATCATATGCGAATTTTCGGATGCCGAACGTGATTTTTATGATGCACTGTACAAGAAATCAAAGGTATCATAATCATGTTTTTATTGGAGTGATTTATGACCAGTTCTAACGATAGATTGGTTTCCTGTTTCCAGATAAAATTTGATCAGTTTGTTGAGCAAGGAAAAGTTCTGCACAACTATGCATCTATCTTAGAGTTGCTGTTGAGGATGAGGCAATGCTGTGATCATCCATATCTGGTCCTTAGGTGACATAATTATTGCTGTTTGTGGTCCATGTCACTCGCTACTGACTGTGTATTGTTTTGACACCGGTAATTGAAGTATCAAGCAGGATGATGCGCTAAGTTTCTCTATGCTAAAGGGAGCTAGGTCAAGTCCTTTGGGAGACGTAGGTCAAAGTAGAGGAATTTGTAAACATGGCGATTTGGAGATGATGCCTTCAGTAGTATATTTTCCCAACTACATTAGCCAAGCTGTAGAAAGTAGAGAAAAACAGCATCTATTTGTAGACATCTGAAGCTTAAGTCAGCTAACCCTACTTTAACCATGGTTATAATGTAGATAGATGTTTACCTCTTTTTTTGTATCAGCTTACTTTTTTTTTTCGCCTTTGGCAACTTGGCAGCCGCAGTGATACCGATGCGTTTGCAGACCTTGAGAAACTTGCCAGGAGGTTTCTGGATGGTGGTCCAAACAATAGGAGTGCCGTATCTGAAGCTTATATTCATGAAGTAGTGGAGGATCTGCGGAAGGGCAACAAAGCTGAGTGCCCGATATGTCTTGAAGTAGCTGAAGATGCAGTTCTAACGCCTTGTGCTCATTGCATGTGCCGCGAGTGTTTGTTAGGAAGCTGGAGCTCTGCTTCAGGTGGCGCATGTCCAATATGCAGGTGATCTCCTTGTCTTACACTCCTATATCATCGTGGAGATAGTTGAAGAACCTATGAAATACCTTCACATCAGTATGCATTTTCCACTGTTAATTGCGGTATCATCTCGAGGTTTTTGAAGCTCTTTCATATTGATTGAGAACCCCTTCCGTGATCTTGCTGCATTCAAGACATAAAGATGTGATGATTAGGTTTTCATGCAATGCTAGCATGTCAAGGATTTTGAAAGATAATATGCTTTCTCACAGGGATGTCATCTTGAAGTTTCCAGTATATGTGTAATACTGTCATATGTGGAGGTTTCATGGGAGTGCTAACACTTCAGTCGTTGTCATTATGTATGTTGCAGGCAGCATATGACACGGCATGATATTTTGACAGCGCCATCTGAGAGTAGGTTTAGGCTTGATGTAGAGAAGAGCTGGATAGAGTCCTCCAAAGTTACAGCTCTTATGCAGGAGCTTGAAATACTGAAACAAGCAGGAGCAAAGAGTATAGTCTTTAGTCAGTGGACATCATTCCTAGATCTTCTGCAGATTCCGTTAAACAGGTCAAAATGCAGACAATCTTGTTGGCCATCACATAGGAGTATAAGGGTGTGCCTCACTTTCTTTGCATTTTCTGTTTTAAGCAGGCGAGATATCATGTATGTTCGACTTGATGGAACACTGAATCAAGTCCAGAGGGAGAAGGTCATCAGGGAGTTCAGCTCCAACCCAAAGATTCTGGTACCTTTCTTCCAGATTTGGGATATGCTGGTCGAACTTTTGGATGCTTAAGAGAGCAAACCCTGAGTTTTTTGCAAAATAACCAGACTATGCATAATACATAAGTATTCTGCTAGTTTCAAAAACCCTGTGAATGTTTTGATGTTTTTCTCTTTAACTTGTTTGGTGGGCCAACTGAAGTCAAAGGGAGTCAAGAATTATACTCAAAATAAGTGGGATTGTAGGTGATGTTGATCTCTTTGAAGGCTGGAGGTGTAGGCATCAATTTGACAGCGGCATCGCATGCTTTCCTCCTGGTAATAATAGGTCACTCTTTCCTGAACTCACAGCATGAGTATGAACTTCGCTTCTTGTGCTGTCTGTGCACAATTCAATTGCTTGCAATGGATTAGTAAAAGGGACCTATGTTCAAACCCCAAGTGTATTTGTATCTACATGCAGGCTGTGTATGTATACTTGTTTACATATATACTAAATAAAGGATTCTGCTCTTCACTTTTGTGTTTGTGAAGGACCCTTGGTGGAATCCTGCAGTAGAAGAACAGGCTATAATGAGGATCCATAGGATTGGACAGACCAAGAAAGTATCCATCAAGAGATTCATCACTAAGGTAAGAGAAGCAAAATCATCCGATTTAGAGATGGTAAAACATAGTCAAAACTGACCATGAAAGGGAGTCTAGCTGTAAAAATACTGTCCATAAGAGATTCACAGCAAGGATAAAGGGGCCACCTGAACCAATGTTGTTAAATGATTATGCATTCAAGTTTCAAAACAGAGAGTTTGATACCCAATGAGAGATTTTCATGATGAAAGCGGAGGATTGTGCAATGCATAAATGAGGGAGTGGAAAGCATCCAAAGCTTCCAATGAGAAGAAATTTCTAGTGGACCTATGTCAAAGGTGTCCAATGTCTTGTGACATGTGCCCTCCTCTTAAAGACATTTTTCATGGTAAAGATGGTTGTTGAACTATCCATCGTATGCGAAGAGGGTGACGAAGCTCTGTCATGCATACTGTTTTTGAGCAGGATTCTGTAGAAGAAAGAATGCAGCAGGTTCAAGCAAGAAAGCAGCGAATGATCGCAGGGGCTCTGACAGACGAAGAGATCAGATCGGCGAGGATAGAAGAACTGAAGTTGTTGTTCAGATAAGGTTTCTGCGTCTCTAAAACCGCCTGAAATACGAGGATCTAAGTCATTTAACCGTAATCCTTGGATTCTAGACACTTGTGTTTCTTTTCAATTTCTCTGGAGGATGGAGTATTCAGATATGACTAGTCAACTGTATGAAAAACTCTCTTACCCCGCCGAGCGATTGTGTATAAAGATTTTGTTCTAGAACCGGCCTTTCCATCTCCTGGTTTCTGTTCATAAACCAAACCAGCATTTTGCTATATGTTGTATGTATGCAAATGTTCCATTATCTTGATTGATGTATGGGCACATGGGGGCTGCATAATTCTCACAGGAATACAGTTGCTGAATCTGTGTACATTTGGATTGTATTCTATTCAAAAATTGAAGATGAACGTTTGGACTGACTGGCCACTCACGGTATATTTTAATTTGAAATGCCCAAAATATTTATACACATGCACATGCACAACCTATGGAAGACATTGAAACAGAACGCATCTCATGAAGTCATAAATTCAGCTCAGACAAGCACCTCTGTAATAATTATGTTGCATGCATTTCACACATCGTATGGGCAAATCGCTTGCATGCGAATGCTACCATGTTCTAGAGGCAGCAAAGGATGCGGGAGATTGATTAACTAGTGCTATATACTAGGTCAAATAGTACCAAAATAATCATCAGGAAAATAACCATTTCTACGTGAAAATTTCAGCAATGTGTGAATGAAGGAAGGGCTTACAATGATCTAGACACTGCGGCATAATTATTCCACATAATGATTCATGCGCCCAAATGAGTACACAAACCATGGGGATATATCTTTACCAGTCCATGTATATATCAAATTTCGCATCCTTGTTGACGACAGTAAGCAAAGGGCCGAAACTTCAGAAAAAGCAGGCTAAGAGGTACACAAGGACAGGCATGCATTTCTGCTAGCGCTGGTTTCGTATGTGATTATCAAGGGGAGCATGGTCAAGTCTTGAAGGTCAAGCTTTCAGCCTTAAAACTGCACAATCCAAGCCCTGTTACACAACACCTGGACACCTGGGAGGATTCTCTGCAATCAGAAACAGGTCGCTATACAGCAGGGATATTAATCTCTTCTTAGAGAAGCTTATAGCCTTGCATCTTTTGCGATTAGAAGAAAAGTTCTTAAAGAGCTTGAAATGATCGATCCCCTAGACAAGAGCTCTTAACCTTGTTTTCCAAAAGGTGTGTATACAGACAGGGGGGTTAGACAGCTGAGAGACTTCATGAATCAGATCATTTTTCACTAGCCCAGAACTGGATTTAAAAGAAGAGAAAAGAGAAGCACACCTCCAATGGTGTCTTTACGGTAGGAAGAAAAGGTCCTCTCTCTCTTTCACTCGTCAGAGCTGAAACCCAACATATCTCGGGCAACATCTCTCGAACATCAGCAATGCTTCTCATCTCTGAAGCCAAAATCAACAGCTCTCAGACATCTGCTTCTCGGGGTGTAAACCAAAATATTGTACAAGCGATTATTGCATAGATCCTCAAAACTCTTCATAAACCTACACAAAATCGCCCTCCATGAAAATTCATTCACACACCGAATGGATCAACCCAACAGAGAG
Source organism: Azolla pinnata (assembly GCA_037176905.1). Lineage (NCBI taxonomy): Eukaryota > Viridiplantae > Streptophyta > Polypodiopsida > Salviniales > Salviniaceae > Azolla > Azolla pinnata. The sequence continues at coordinate 46,362 of JBBBWG010024334.1, forward strand.
TGTGGACACCATTTGGAGAACCCGAAGGAGTCTGGATTCAATGTCTTCTGTTTTTTTACCTGTGAAGAGACCTCCAAAAAAGACATGCTAAAAAGACATACCTCTTCTGATATTTGAGTAGGAATGAAAAAACCTCTGGACTTTTAACAGGACAAAGGCTCTTCTGGAATATGATCAGAGAACTGCATCCCCTCTCCATATCACCATAGAAGAAGCTTCCCCTGGCCCTCAACAGACGAATATTCCATAAAAAAGTAGTTTAATCTCAAAGAAATTCTTTACAAGAATGCAAAAGCATCATGATTCCAAAACTGTTCTTAATATATGACCAATGTGGCCTCTTCTGCTTCTTCCTTTGATCAAGCGAAATTTGCTCTCAAGAGTTATATACCAGAACAACTGAAGGAAATCTGCCTGTACTTTGTACATGCAGAACAGAGGTCTAATGTATGTATATGTGAATATATATAGACTTGGATATTTGGTTTTGGTTGTGTCTGTTTGAACGATCGATCGATCGATCCTAGAACCAACCCCCTGTGGGCTTCGGGCTGTGAGAGCTTACATCAAAACGTGGCTTTACAAAATTACAAAAGAAAGCATTACAGAAAAGCATTCAAACTTTTCTCCCAAGAAAGGTCATGAGAAGCCAAAGGGGAAAAAACAGTTTACACTCAGTTGATCTCCACCATTAGAATGGATTAATTCATTTCCCACAACAGTTTCCAAATCCTTTAGCTCTCGGGTGTTATGAATCTGAATCTGAATCGGCACTTTCCATATGCTTGAGGCCTCTTGCTTTCTGTGATTCAAATGAACAAGATAAGCTTCTGATACATTCCAAGCGAGTAACGAAAGAGGAATCAACTGAGATCTTGCATACCTTCTTTGTGCATTTCTTCTCTCTCACATCGTAACGGCCCCGAGAAAGGTCAGTAAGCCAGTATCCAGGAGTGCAGTACTGCAATATTAGATATCGCCAGAAGGTTAAGGAAGGTCCTTTGGCAAGCATGTGACCATACTTCAACAACATGGAATAAAATTGCCAGAATATACAGGTAAAAACACCAATTGATCAACACATGTGCCACCAATTGCTTCTACATATCTCACTAAATCAACCGGGTACTCATTCAAACAGTAGAATCACTACTTACAGGCATAATCAACAACCACTTTCAAATACATGAAGATCATTAGAAAAGTTTGCATAAGTTTGAGCAATCATTTTACTCGGAAAATAGCCAACTCCTCTAGTTGTACAGCAGATTCACACTCCATCACATACATAAACATAACAATTGTTATTATACTTCATGTATGTCGAACAATTACGAAATTAACCTGTGTATCCTTAGCAATCATTTCAATATGCATAACAAAACATATAGTGGCATGAACTTATCATCTGTGTATAAGAATCACATAAGCAAACACTCAATTACAAAATCTAACTATAAGGTGGCATGAACTCATCACCTACACAGCAGAATCACATAATCACACACCCTCACTCACAAAATAAAAAACTTGATACATACAGAATTAATACAACTCATTTTTTTACATTGACATGAGCACAATTACTCATGAATGCATGATAACCTTATCTATTCTCAATCTCCAAAAATCAATCACTTCCATGTACATTATCCGTCGCATACACAGGCATAATCTACCACCACCTCCATCCTTACACGTAAATCATTAGAGTAGTTTGCCTATGCATGGACAATCATTTTCCTCAAGAAAAAGCCAACCAATGGCGGGATCACACACATACATATACACATACAAACAACCAGCTGGTTCACACTAACCACATACATATGTATAACGCTTACTATACTAATCTATGTATGTCTAAACAACCACATAATTAACCAAATTATAGTCAGCAATCAACTACCGAATATACACTAGCATGAATTCATCATTTATATGCAGCAATCACATATCAAGCACTCAATACACAATCAAACACTTACTAAGTACACATAATCACTAGTTATTCTTCAACAAATACACATGGACAATTCCTGATGTATGCACAACAAATTATATGCAATCACTCACTTATTCATTCACAATCTATGAAAATCAATCAGGTCTGTGCAAATTATACACCGCTTACATGGAGAGCTTTCTCGATGACCTTCAGCCGCTTCTTTGGACGTTGGGGGAGTTTTGATGTGCCTTTCATGGCAAGGAAGTCGTCCTCTTTCTCTCTGCGGGTGAGGCCAAGAACGATCCGAGGCCATTCCATGGACAGGACATCAACCACAGGCTTAATCGGCTCTGGAGAAGCCTCTATGGTTGGTCCAGTGTAGCTATGGTGTCCATTGCCGTTGCTCAGGTGGCCATTTCCATTGCCAAGCTGTCCATTTCCACTGTTACTGATGCCGTTGCAATTGCTTTGGTTCCGATCTTTATCAATGACTGGAGCCTTGGGAGGGGTCTTCTCTTTCGACGGCGGTGGCAGAGTAGATTGTGCAGGCCTCTCCTTCCGGAACATTACATGATCAGATGCCACAGCTGGAGCTTCACCAGATATTTGAGCAGTACTGCTGGACAACCTGCAAAAACCAAACCATGAAATCTCTCAGAGGAAAATCTAAAGCAGAAAATAATTATGTGTTTTTCATTGGTAGGGCAAGTTCTTCTTATTCATATGAGAAGGACAAGAAGATGAAGAAAGAAATAAGTGGGAAAATGTGTTTTTTTCATTTCAATCGATGTGGTGTGGAACGACAACAGTAAGACGAAGCAGTAGCAGCAACAGCAGCGGAAGAAGTATCATACACTGATCTGAGGAAAGAGAGACTAGTTTTACGGATCTGGAACAACAGATGACTTCTTTAGATGTGGCGTCTGAGCTTGAAGATAAACATGAACCAGTGCGCAAAAGATGCAGAAGAAGGAAGAAGAAGAATACGAGAAAGAGGTTGAAAATACATCCGAAGCCCCGGGTGGGTTTGTTTTCCATCAACATTTCAATAGAACAAGATTCTCTCTCAAGATTCTCTCGTAATTGATCTATGTGATGGACAGGAGAAGGAAAAAAGATGAACACGGAGCAGAAAACGCGAATTTCTTGAATTGATCTGGGTAAAGAAGAAGAGGAAGAAGAGAAGGAGGCTTCGATTTTTTCTCAGGGAATGAAGAATAAGAATCAGATGAAGAGACTTGAGAAAATCCAGGCTTTCTTCTTGATTGATCTGAGTAAAGAAGACAGTAAAGATTTCTCTTAATCGGAGCATAAGAATAAGCGAATGAAGAATAAGAATCTGATGGAGAAGTTTGAAGAAATTTAGCCCTTCTCAAATGGCCTGTGTAAAGAAGACAACTAATCGAGGCTAAGCGTATGGGAGAACAGGCTACGGAAACTGTTTTTTTTGTTGTGCTTACCTCAGCCGATCCACAAATCCTTCTTTGCTGCAGGCTATGGCGTTGTTAAGCTTTGAAGGAGCGGAAGAGATAGGAGGAGGAAGAAGAGGCCCACCATATCCACGAAGCTTAGCACGAGCCAAACCCCCATTTGAAGTGACAGGCCTTCTTCTCCTTCTCCTACTCTCTAATCGTACAGACTTGGAAGCCGCATCTTCGTCGTAGTCCTCTTCTCCTTCTCCGTCTCCCCCTTCTCTCTCTCCTCCTTCTCTCTCTCCTCCTTCTCCCTCTCCCTCTCCTTCTCTTTCTTCTTCTTCTTCTTCTTCTTCTTCTTCTTCTTTTCCTGCTACTTCTGCAGGAGAAGGTGAAGGAGAAGCAGAGGCAGACGGAATAGAAGAAGAAGAAATCGCCATGGAAACATTATTATTGTTAGCGCTGCCAGTAGAAGCAGAAGCAGACGGTTTCATGTAAGCTTCGGTGTTAGCTAAAGATCTGCTGCATCTGGTACGTTTGGATCCATGGCCCCACTGTGGGAGCTGCACGTCCTGGCCGTCTCTCCATCGCTTGACGCCGCTGCTCCCATGACCATTCATGTCTTTATCATGGTCGCTCATCATCATCATCATATCTGCAGCAGAAGCTCCCATGGTGGATGAAGAAATTGGTGCTGCAGGAGCAGATTCGGCCGTATTATTCATGGGAATAATCAACGGATTAGGTCCTCTGCTGATATTGATCTTCGGTGCATCGACACCATTGAAGCTGTGATGAATCAGATTCGATACCATTGATGAGGATCCTCCTCTCACACGAGGGTTTCCATTTCCATCACTACCACTATTGGTGGTGTTAACATAAGAAGAAGATGAAGGTAGCAGATCGTTGCCTGTGGCAGAAGCTTTAGGTCCGGCATAGCCGTAGCCAAAGCCATGGCCATTTCCGAAAACTATACCTATTCCCCCTTCTTTTCCGCTACCAGGCCTTCTTCTTCCTTCGTTGCTAGCGATGTTCCCACCGTAGCTGATTTGTGCCGTCTTCACTGCAGACGTGCTAGTGACAACTCGCTTCATCTTCATCTTCTTCATCTTCTTCTTCTTCTCATCCTCCTGCTGGGAGAACAATGTTCCGACCTCTCTGCACAAATTATTTTACCACAGAGGAAGAAAGAATATGGATCAGTAGGCGTAGCAGAGAAGAAACTCTTTAATTAGACCAAAACTATGTTTTATTCAGACAGATAGATTTTACCCTGTATGTTACAGGGATCTCTCGACAGGGAAGATGAGGGAGAAGATGAAGATGAAGATGAAGATGAAGATCATGGTGAAGAATACGAAGGTGAGGAAGATGAAGATGAAGATGAAGATCAGGACGAACAGTAAGAGCGATCTGTGTCTTAGAGTAAAGAGAGAGAGGGGAGCGAGAGCGGGGTGGGGGGGGAGACAGAGAGAGATTTAAGATGTGAATTTGTTCAGACGAGAAGCAATGTTCATGCACACATACATACATCAAAGCAGTTCCATTTCCAATGTATGCCGAAGGACGAGGTAGAAGAAGACACGCATCAGTGAGCAGGAGGCGAGAAGAAACCCTAATTATACCGACATCAGACAGAGAAACGGAGAAGGAGAGGGAGCAACTGGAATCTCTTCTAGAAGAAAAGCTTCTCATGCTCCTTCCGCTCCCGCTCTCCCCAGTTTTTTTTTTCCCCTGATAGGAACACAAAAGCCTTCGCATCGATCTTTCTGACACGCAGAAACACTTGCACACAGCTACGTCTATGGCGACCTCGAGATGCAGGAACGCAGCCTGATGCTATGCATTATGGGAACAGATGGACGCAAACAGGGAAGGCAAACGGACAGAGAAAATCGAGAACGTTAGGGAAGCGGCTAGAAGAGAAGGGAGAGAGGGGGGCGAGAGAGAGACATTTCTATTACAGACATGGGAGAGAAACAAACCTCATGTCGCCAGCGATGGAGGCAAGCGACAGACGGAAGATCGGAGAGAGAGGGAGAGGGGAGAGAGGGAG
>JBBBWG010024334.1:51880-67185 GCA_037176905.1 Azolla pinnata
ACAAACCTCATGTCGCCAGCGATGGAGGCAAGCGACAGACGGAAGATCGGAGAGAGAGGGAGAGGGGAGAGAGGGAGGGATCAACGATAGACCATTCAGGAGGAGCGAATTCGAAACTGTTGGAAGCAGATCACAGCGAGGGGCTCGGAGAGATGGAGATTAGCATGGAGAGGGGGATTTCTTCAGTGTGTTGCACAAAGCAAATCCCTTTCTCTGCGGAAGGGAGCAAACGGAACGTTTCGTGGCGATGGCGATGGAGACGGCGATGGAGAAACACGTTTCGGATGCGACCAGTTGGCAGAAGCGGAGGTCGGGAGTGAAGGGGGGGGTACGTTAACTGCAGATGGCGGAGAAGAAGAAGAAGAAGAAGAAGAAGAAGAAGAGGGAGATGGAGATGGAGATGGAGATGGAGATGGAGATGGAGAATGGAGATGTTGCGAAGCTTGGGAGCATCAGAAAAGCAGCGGTTCTTCTTGTGCAGGTGGAAACGGGGGAGGGGAGCGGAGGAGCTCTGCGCCGAAGACGAAGCCTGCAGGTAATGGAGACGAAGGCGAAGACGAATGAGGAAATGGAAGCTCTCTCTGCAGATTGTGGAGCACAGACAGAGAAGACACAGAAGAAGAAGAAGAAGAAGAAGAAGAAGAAGGAGGTGATGAAGATGAAGATGAAGATGAAGATGATGATGAAGAAGAAGAAGAAAGAAGAAAGAAAGAAGAAAGACGAAAGAAGAAGAACGAAGAAGAAGAAGAAGAAGAAGAAGAAGAAAAGCAGGTATTAAAAATGGCAGGGGCCAGAAATTGTAAATAAATAAGAATAATTCCATAAAATACACACTCGATTCAATTCTGCGATTTGCGTAATTCTCAATTGTTTTCTTTTCCTTTTCCTTTTCTCTTTTTTTTTACTTGATTTCTTTTTTTACCTCGTTGTTTTCTTTTTTTCTTCTCCTTTTTTTTTTAACCCCGGCTTTGAATTTGTTTTCTATTTTTTTTTTGTTTTTTGGCTTTGATTTTTGTTTTCTATTTTCTTTGTTTTTCGGGTTTAATTTTTGTTTTCTACCTTTTGTTTTTGGGCTTCATGAAGAAAATTCAATTAAAAAAAAAACTAAATCGAAAATTCTGCGATCTGCGCAGTTCATTTTTTAACTCCCTTTTTTAACCTAATTGTTTTCTCATCTTTGGATTAATTGTTTTCTAATTTTTTGGCTTAATTGTTTTCTAATTTTTTGGCTTACTTGTCTTCTAATCTTTGGGTTAATTGTTTTCTAATTGTTTGCTTAATTGTTTTCTAATTGTTTGCTTAATTGCTTTCTAATTGTTTGCTTAATTGTTTTCTAATTGTTTGCTTAATTGTTTTCTAATTTTTTGCTTAATTTTTTTCTAATTGTTTGCTTAATTTTTTTTCTAATTGTTTGCTTAATTGTTTTCTAACTTTTTGCTTAATTGTTTTCTGATTTTTTGCTTAATTGTTTTCTAATTTCTTGCTTAATTGTTTTCTAATTGTTTGCTTACCTGTTTTCTAATGTTTTGCTTAATTGTTTTCTAATGTTTTGCTTAATTGCTTCTTCATTTCCTTCAAAAATGGCAGTGGGAAATATAAAACAAACTAAATTGAAAATTCTGCGATCTGCGTAATTCATTTTTAACTCCTTTTTTTACCTCCTTTTTTTTGCTGGTTTTTTTGCTTAATTGTTTTCTAATTTTTCGCTTAATTGTTTTCTGATTGTTTGCTTAATTGTTTTCTAATTGTTTGCTTAATTGTTTTGTAATTTCTTGCTTACTTGCTTCTTCATTTCCTTCAAAAATGGCAGTGGGAAAATTTTTAAAAACTAAATTAAATTCTGCGATTTGCGTAATTCATTTTTGACTCGTTGTTTAACTCCTTTTTTTGCTGGTTTTTGCTTAATTTTTTTCTAATTTTTTGCTTAATTGCTTATTCATTTCCTTCAAAACTGGCAGGGGGGAAATTTTAGGAACTAAATTAAAAATTCTGCGATCTGCGTAATTCATTTTTTAACTCGTTGTTTAACTCCTGTTTTTTGCTGGTTTTTTCCTAATTGTCTTCTAATTTTTTGCTTAATTGCTTCTTCATTTCTTCAAAAATGTCTAATTTTCTTATTTTAGCTCTTATTTTCTTGCTAATCTTTGCCTAATTTTTTTCTAATGTTTTTGCTTAGTTGCTTCTTCATTTCTTCTAAAAGGTCAGGGGCAAACTAAATTCAGCGATTTGCGTAACTCTTCGTTTTTGCTTAATGTTTAACTCGTTTTCTTTGGTTACTTTTGGCTTAATTGCTCTCTAATTCTTCTGCTAATCTTTGCTTAATTTTCTCATTCATTTCTTAAAAAATGGCAGGGACAAACAAAACTAGCTTAATTTCAGCGATTTTACGTCATTCGTTTTTCGCTTAGTTTTTGCTTAATTGTAAACTCGTTTTGTTTCTCTGGCTAGTATTGGCTTAATTGCTTTCTAATTCTTCTGCTAATCTTTGCTTAATTTTTCATTAAAAATGGCAGGGACAAAAAGCAGAGAACATTTAGTGCGCTCTAATTAACCCATGCCAATAATAACCGTATTCCTTCTCGTGTCTTCTTTGTTGATCTCACTCCATCGATTCCCCAAATGAATCCTAATTAAGCTCGCTAATCATCTCCCTTTCGAATCGAGCTTTCCGTAAGCTTGCAATTTGTTTTTCGACTTCTTTCTCTGCCTTGGTTAATCTTCCCCAAATCCCGGATCGATTCCATTAATCTTCTGATTCACCCTTCCGATTTGGTTGAGGCGATTGATTAGCTTAATCAAGGGTTGGGTTAACGCCTTCTAAGAGAGGCTAATTACGATTAGACTTAGGGGTTTTTGTAGTTGATCATTTGTAACACAACCTTCACAGATCGCTTGAATCTTGCGATAAAAATACGTACATAGATTCTTTTTGTTTTAGTGATTCGGTTTCACACTTTCGCTTCTACGTTTTGCTCGTGTCCACACTCTTGTCTCAATGTCTCTACTCGATCAATGGTTTGTTGATCAACTTGTTTCTGTTAAGAGAATCGTCAGCTTCTCTGTATGGCAAACGGCAGATATACGATTGAGCTTTCCACTGAATCTTGCCCATATGTGTGTAGCACAAAACACGTGCAATCTGCGGATCGAGCGATCTGTTAGGCTAGGTATGTGCATATACAGACGATTTTGCCGATCAAAGCCTTCGGTCGTCGAGGCCTTTTCGACAAAGGTTGTAACAGATAGAGGGCTTCTGATCGATGAGATGGAGCACCGAATTGCGAGGAGCTTCCTAGTAAACAAACACCATCATGTTGGGAGCCGCATTCTGCAGTCCATGCAATACTGTTGTTTCTTCTTCTTCTTCTTCTTCTTCTGTTAAGGAGATCCTTTCGAGCGAGGAATAGCAGAGTGGGGCCATCATCTTTCTGCGATCGGCTTCCGGAACGAATTCGGAGCCACAAAACCAAACTGGGGAAGCCTCGACAAAAACTTAAAACAAAGAAGATCCATCAAGCATCGCAACGGAACGTAGAGACAGATCGATCGATTTCGACGATCGCCTCCGCAGGTCAAATACAAGCTAGCGAAAGAAGCATGCATCATGGCCTGCATTTAGCGCATTCTACGCTTAATCTAGCGTACTTAAGAACCCAACCTCGCTTGCTTGCTTCTCCCGATGAACCCAACCTCGCCAAATTCAGCAATTTATTGTCTAGCTTCTGGGGCGATCTGGCAATAAATTGCTAGCTTCCGGGGCGATCTAGCAAAACCCCTAACCCCTAAACCCTAACCCTAAACCCCACAGGGGCAAAGACGTCGTAAGCTAGAACAAAGTTCTAACCAGATAAGATCTGTGAATCTTATTGTACCTCCGAGAATCGACACCCTCTGTACATTGCTGTGAGCATCTGTTGCGGGATAAAAATGTCATAGCGTGCGCAGTTTGTAGATCGTTCGACTCGACGATTCTCTCGCGATCGGCGTTGCTGACCAAATACGGAACCTCATACTCGGCGATCGCCGAATCGTCACCCTAGATCCTCCGGCGTGCTCGAATCGGACTCTTTTGCCAGGGGGGGAAAACACAGAAAAAAAAAAACATTCACCCTTTTCATCGTCGCGGCAACAGAGGGCTCGATTCCACCACAACTCGGCCAGAAATCGGCACTGCTGTTCCTTCTCTTCTTCGATTGCTTCCCAGATTGATTGGAGCAGTATCCGCATCAGACTGCTGGAGCTGTGAACTTGTGCCCATCTCCGAATCAGACTGCCGCTGGAGCTGCGAATTGTTCCCGCGTACGAATCGAACCACCAGAGCTGTGAATTGTGCCCGCGTTTCCAGAATCAGACTACCGGAGCTATGAAACCTCGAGCCCCATAGTTTGCATCAGACTGCTAGCGCTATGAACTGTGCTCATATCCGAATCAGAACTACTAGAGCTATGAATGAATTGTTCCCGTATCCGCAGCAGACAACGGGAGCTGTGAATCGTGCCGATATCCGAATCAGAGTACTAGAGCTCTGTATTTTGTCCATATCTGAATCAGACTACTGGAGTTGTGGATCGTGCCCGTATTTGCATCAATGCCCATATATCCCGAATCAGACTACTGGAGTTCTGAATCGTGTCCATATCTGCATCAGACCACTGGCGTTATGTCCGTGTTGCGAATTCAAAGTACCGAAGCAGTGCGAATCGTGCCCATATCCGAATCGAGCCCCTGGGCTTTGCGAATTGTGCCCATATCCGAATCAGACTGCCGAAGCTACTGCATCGGCTGCTCGGATCGATCGCAGCTGCCAACGATTCGATCCCTCTCGGTGCTTCTTCCTCCCAATCTGTCATCGCAGCAATTCGACACCGTGAAAAATCCTTCTCATGATCAAGAAAGGATTCTTGGGTCCAACAAGGTTCAGGGTTCAGGGTTAGGGTTAGGGTTTAGGGTTAGGGTTTCTAGCGTTTAGGGTTCAGAATGGTGCTTAGGAGAGTCATGGAGAGCTTCGGAGGGGCCCTGCCGGAATTTCAGTAAACTGGGCGAAAGTTAGGGTTTCTGTTTCTGCTCAGAGTTCCCGGTTCCTGCAGATCCACAGCTCCATCGCTCGGGGAAAATTAGGGTTTTGTTCGTTGCTGCGAGAAGGCCCTTCATCTTCACCAAGCCGGGGAAAATTAGGGTTTTGTTCGTTGCTGCGAGAAGGCCCTCCCTCTTCACCAAGCCGGGGAAAATTAGGGTTTTGTTTCTTCCTGCGAGAAGGCCCTTCCTCTTCACCAAGCCGGGGAAAATTAGGGTTTTGTTCCTTCCTGCGAGAAGGCCCTTCATCTTCACCTAGCCGGGGAAAATTAGGGTTTTGTTCCTTCCTGCGAGAAGGCCCTTCGTCTTCACCAAGCCGGGGAAAATTAGGGTTTTGTTCCTTCCTGCAAGAAGCCCTTCATCTCTCTCTCTCTCTCTCTCACAGGGTTTCGATCCTCAACAAAGCACCCACCAAGGTATTCTGCCCCTCCATCCTCACCCCACCGCTTGCCCTAACCCTAAAACCGGATCTGTGAATCGCAATTGCCTTCTTCTTTTACGGTTTCTTTGCAGAGTTAGCGATGCCGAAGGCTCGTGCATATGGCGAGGAAGCTCTTGGAGGCGCTGGAGGGAAGGTTCGGCTACTTCTTGCTCGTCGACGGGGCATGAAAGCCACCCCTTACGATCGGCCCAATCCGCCTTCTTCTCCTTCTTCTTCGGGTTCTGTAGCTTCTCGTCTCCTCAGCACCTGCTCACGTGTGGTCGCATCCACTGCATCATACGTCTTCTCATCATTCTTTGGACATCACAAGCTGCCCCAGATTGCCGGAGGTAATGGATCAAGACAGAGCGATTTCTTTTTCTTCGTGCATGCTTTGAAGTAAGAGATGGAGATAGGAAATGATGTATGTGAGTGGCCTTGTGCCTTAAGCCATTACACGTTGACTGGTGCACGCGGTGATTGATTGATTGATCGATAAGGATGAGGGCAATTTTGGCAGCGGATTTGCGGTAATGCTGGGATAGATGGAAATGGTATTGATTTTATCGAGAGTAGCCAGTAGCCGCGATGACGGGTGGCGATGCAGACACCTCTTTGATCGCTTTGTAGCTTTCTTTAGCAGTTTCTGTAGTGATGCTATTGATCTCGATGCAAAAATGTATGATGATATTGAGGTCTCCTGAAGGGATTCATCATATCCACGAGGATATCAAACGGAGTGGATGATGGTTGTGAATGAATGCATTGATGATAGCCTTATGCCATGCAATGACAATCCCTTCCATGCAGTTACCTAATGATGGGTGCATGCTGATGGAAAATACTGACGTCAGTGTGAATACGATAACAACGATGGGGATGGAGATCATTACGCATGTATAATGACGTGGTAAAGGAGCCCATTCATTTGTTGGGTTGTAAAGTAATTTTGGCCTTTCTCCATTTTCTCCTTCTTTACAGGGCAAGATGAAGACAAGCCACAAGATTTTGTGGAACCCTCTTTCAAGAAGAGCTTTCTAGAAGTGCCCGTGGAAGGACAAGAATTCGATAACGTGGAAGGCATAATACAGCATGGGATGCCAACCAGGTAATGCACATTGAAGATCTAGCAATGTGTATGTACACATACACACATGTATTTATGTACGTATGTATGTACGCGTTTTAAGCTTGAAGTGGTAGCTTGGAATATTGCCAAAAATTTGAGCAATGGTGGTGCTTGGCAGTGCATTTTTCAATACAGATGAAGCGGATCAAATCTCAGGTTTTCTGCGGACACAAGCAATTGAGCACATCAGCACAGCGGAAAGACGTGGGGGTGAAGCCGTAGGAAGTGAAAGCATTCAATCTATCATTTCTGAAGCTCAGAGGTGGAGAGAAGAGCTGAAGAAAGCTCGGGTAGAAACCGCGAGCACTCCTGTCCAAGTGGCCCGGGCCTTCATGGGAAGGCGGAATTCATCAATGACACCATTGTCCTCCTTGCGAAGCGTAGATCGAGAAATAGGAAGTGCAGTTACCGAAGCTCGGGCAATGCCAGGTTCAAGGCAGTTAGGGTATAGGAATCATCAATCTCCTTCTTCCCACCTGCTAATTGGCCCATCAACACGAGCTTTGGGATCGACCATCCGTGAAGAAGGATGGATGTCTGCAGGGCATTTGAGAAAAGCCCAAGAAAGTGTAATCCACAGCGTAAAACCAAGCATGTATTCGAGCCAAGCTTGGCCGAATATTATATCACCACCTATTCAGTCTAGTTACACTGCTCTGAAGATCTTGGATACGCTAGAAAAGTTACCATTGTCCCCAAAAGGGGGAATGCTGGGTGGAGAGTTTAAGCTGCAGATGGAAAAGGCACGGGAGAAATATGAGCATAAGGAGCATTTCTCAGAGACTCTGAGATTCTCTAATAAGCTTGATTTTGAAAGCTTGGTGAAGACACCGATGAAGACGGATATCAGTCATGCTAATGCTCTATCTTCAGATGAAATCAGCTCTAATAGCCTAGCTAAGGAAGTTCACTCCATGAAAGATGAGATTGTGGGTAAACAATCTTTATCTATTGGGAACCTTGTTTCATCACAAGATAATGTGAAACCATTCCCAATTGCAGCTACGAGCAACCAAAATGAACCTATATTGAAAGAAAATATACCAGTTTTCCCTTTGGGTCCAGTAGAGAGATCAGTGTCGAAAGATAAGCCTATAGCGGAAAAGAGTACAGCACTTTTTGCTTCACCTCCATCATCAGAAAGTAACAGTAATCCAACATCTTCAGGGCCATTGGCAGGTGTTCCACCAGTTGTGGGAGATGAGTTAATAGTGAAAGAGAGTACATTATTATTTACATCATCAGAAAATAACAGAAATTCGACATCATTAGGACAAGGAATGGCAAGTATGCTTCTAGCCACAGAAAATAATAGAAATTCGGCATCTTTAGGACAATTTGGTCCATTTATATCAGCTTCAGGGACATCCACTGGTCTTACACTTCCTGCAAGTAAGGAAGAAGGTTCAGTGGAACAGTGTGAAGGAAGAAATGTTTCTCAGACAAGCAGTGTATCAACACCAGGAACTGGTTTGAATCCACTGGAGCTTGGATCTTCATCACCAGAGTCATCATTCTCATTCAAAGTGACTAGTAACATATCGTCTTCTGCTACAATTGGTATTCCGGCCAGTGTGTCTACAATCCATCCGTTTGCACTCTCAGGAACATCGAGTCCAAGTCCTTTCACGTTTTCGAAATTTTCATCGATTCCAAGTTCTGCAGAGGATCCATCTATTGCTATCAATTCTTCTGACAAGTTGGGATCATCTTGTGAAGTGGCTCCTTTGCCCGCGTGTGTAACTTCATTGGAAGGGGTACATTCTGGGTCAATGGACCAATCATCGCACGATCAAACATTTACTTTTGCATCACAACCCTCATTGTCTGCTACATTTTCTGGTCCGATTGGTAGTTTACCATCATCAGGGTCATTGTTTGGACCTGCTGTATTTGGAGGTTTGGCAACAGGAACTACATTTCAAGTAGGTGGAGGGCCTGCCTCTGGTGGTGGCTCAAATGGCTCAGAGAAAACTCATAGGAAGACTGTTAAGCCAAGGAGGAGGAAGTAAAACACAAGGCTGGGATCAGTTTTGATAAACACTCTTATTCTCAGATTTTTCAGTCTCTATTCTTTGGGTTTCAAAATTTCCAGGACACCCAAACCATGCGGAATTTATGCTCATTTTCAAGCCTACTGTTGTCACGTTCTGATGTCTAACATGATGACCCAGAATGGAAATAGGAGGAAATGAGAGAACCAAATGAGATTTCCAAAAACAAAGCTATATGCTTTGTAAACACTGGTATGATTGAGGGCTATGCTTGAGTGAAATGGGAAGAGGATCATATCAGGTTTGGGTTAGCTCTGAATAATATAAAGGGAGATGTGATAAGAACAGGTTTGGAGAAGGGGGGTACGAAGAAAGGTCTTTGAGAGAATAAGAAGACAATGCAAAAGGGACGTCCAAAGAAGGAACAGATTAACAAAGAAAAAGAGAGTGACCAGAGGAGCATCCATCATGAAGGGGAAAGAGAAACAATCAGACAATGACCAGAATTAACAAATCGTCGTGTACCTCTTCAACTATCATGAAGAGGAAGGAGAAATAATCAGAGAGTTTACAAATCCTCATGTACCTTTGGAAAAGTGTCTTACATGTCCTGTTCAAATAGGTGATATAATCATCAACATAGGAAAGGAGAAAGACCCGGGTCGCAGCGTTTATGATGACAAGCAGAAATGACCAGAGCACTCACAAATCCTTGTTTAGTTTGTCAAATGCGCCGCAGATGAGGTCCAAGCTCCCAAGTGAAGGAGAATCATTATGTTTTTGGGCCTTTTGCAATCTGGATCAATGTAAGCATAACCCGACATCTATATTTTCTGTGCTGTAAAATTTCTGTTTATATCACTCTCCAGTTTTTTATTAAATGCATGTTAAGGTTGAAACGGTTAATCGAAATGCAATGCAATTCTACGAAACAGCAGACCGACCATTCACAATTTTCTTGTACAAACATTTACTTATGAATTTATGGTTCCATCTAAGTCATTTATACATTTGAAAACAGTTGCTTTGAAGTGCAGTATAGGTTGTAAACAAAATTATCTTAGGGTAATGCAGAGAGTCATTCTTGGGTTATTGAACTAACTGTTCTTTAAGATTCATGAGCTGCTAATTTGGGGATTGTTTTTTGCAGATCATCTATCCCCAATCGGAAACAAGATCATATTAGCATTAGGAATTTGTTGAGGTATGAAGTTAATTACATGGAATGTTGGGGGAAGGCTATGGAGTTGGATTGATAAACCACTAGCAATTTATATTACTTAGTAAGTTCTCGTTGAGTGGATCATTATTATTGCCTGAGATTTTAATATAACAAATGTCTGGGCTATGGTACAGTTGTTGTGGGATGCACACATTGCAAAACAAGATTCTTGGCATCTTATTACACGATAGATAGTCTACAATGTTATGAAACGGATCAACTGTGTCATTCTTATCAGAATATGACAAAACTCATAACGCGTCTATGGTCAAAAGCGCTTCAAGTAAATGAAAGTCATCCTTTTTAGGGATATGTTTTCGTGCATCTGAAGGATGATGGGCACATGTTTTCATGCATCTGAAGGATGATGATCATCATCGATTTCAACTGACACAAGGTCGAAAATGCTCTGAATCTATCAAATCATGGGGTTATTCGTGATTTTCAATTGCAGAATCCGGATGTTTGTATCTCTTGACATTGAAAGTAATTTTATGCCTTGGCGCATCAAATAACTGTGCAAGTTTGTGATATTACTACAAGTTTGTGATAAAGTTGGAACAGCATTATCAATTTCAACCCATTGTATAGATAGTTCCAGTACATATAACTGAGCGCTTGAATCTTTATGCTGTAATTCGTTCCAGGCAGCTTCCATGAATTCGTTCATGGGTTGATTGATGAGAGTGGCACGCTTGCATATTAACTGCAATTCTGTCATGGTATAAAAAGATCGATGAAAATAAAGTAAAACATGAAATGCTTTTGTTTGCATCTATCTTTTGAACCAAATAACAATGAAGAACGTGAAGTTATTAAGTTTTGGGACAATTCACAACTGTTTCTTAGTAGTACACTAAGGAATCACTTCCACTCGATTGAAGCGGAATGTACATAGTACATATTATATGTACGAACACAACTGTTCTCATGAGAATATTCGCAAAACTCGGAACGGAAGAAATTCACCAAAGCAAGAGAGTGTTTGATTTTAGCCAAAGAAAATTTCACACAACTCAGTAAGAAACCTGTACATATAGAAATCATACAGTTTGAGTGAGGTCTGCGCATACAAATCATAAAAACTTTGCAAGTTACAAATACTGTATGCACTTGAGGACCTGAAGTTGAGGTTGGCAAAAGCTGCCAGAGAGAGAGAGAGAGCAAAGGTTTACAATATTGCATGCACTTGATAGTGTCTTTTTCATTGATGTTTATCCACAATACAAGCTCAATGCAAAGATTTTACAGTGTTTTTTCTACCGAAAGATCAGACTTATCCTCACAATCTGAGAATCTTTCAGATAATATCGGGCATATTACTACAAGTTTGTGATGAAGTTGAACAGCATTATCAATTTCCATTGAAAGCTCAACCCATATAACAAGTCTCTGAATCCGAGGAATACTTTCATTCAAACAGTATCTGTATCGCAAGCCTGGGCGAAGATTTAGCTGCAGTAGATAGAGAATTTCTCCATTGAAAGCTCAGACATTCCGTATTGCGAGCTTCAGCAACGATCCAACTGGAGTAGATAAGAGAATTTCCATTGAAAGCTCAGACATTCTGTATTGCAAGCTTCCGCAATGATCTGACTGGAGTAGATCGATTGCCAGCTCAGACATTATTCGGTCTTGCAAGCTTTGAATGAAGAATCAGATATATAACTGGAGCTGATAGGGAATTTCCATCGAAAGCTCAGGCATTAGCATTATCTGTATTGCAAACTTGAGCAAAGATTGAAGTGCAGAAGATGAGAGAGAGAATTTCCATCGAAAGCCCAAGACATCATCTGTACTGCAAGCTTGAGCGAAGATTGAGCTGGACTAGATGTTTCCATTTGAAAGCTAGCTAGCTCATCAATACCGGCCATTGAAAGCTCAGTCAGACATCATCTGTACTGCAAGCTCGAGCGAAGATTGAACCGGACTAGATGTTCCCATTTGAAAGCTAGCTCATCATCAATGCCGATGCCTCCGGATCCAAGGGAAGAATAGTTTCGACTTCAGACGCTCTCCATATTGCAGGCGCTCTTGCCGAGCGTGTGCTCCACGATCCACTGCTGAATGTTGGCATCGACATTCTGGAAGGCCTTCTCCAACAGGTCATCGATCGAGAGAAGCTGGCACTCGGAGGCCGGGTGATGTAGCATCAGCGAATCCACAGCTTCCGCGCTCTCGCAGGTCGTAGTTGAAGACTCGGAGGGAGAGCCGAGGCATGGCAGAGGCACGAGAGCACGGATCCCGCAGTCGATCGAAGATGGGAGAAGGGAATGATCGGGGGGCATCTGCACGCCGGAAGCAAACGATCCGGCGGTGCATTCGGATGCCATGCTATCCTGCAAAGGGAGCGATCGTCGGGGAGATCTTGCAAGCGGCGGCGGCGGCGGCGGCAGTTGCTGGTCTCGCGGCGATGATGGAGGGGCGAGATCGGCTGCTCTACTGCAGTCTTTCCCGAGCTTGGCATCTCGGCTGCTGCCGATGCTCTGCAGCGCCCAACAAGCTCTCGCGGCTGGAGTTGTGGGCGGTTTTCGATCGTGCACAAGATGCTGTCGGTGAAGATGAAGCTGCTGTTGTTGCTGTTGTTGTTGCTGTTGTTGCTGTTGTTGTTGTTGTAGTTGTAGTTGTAGTTGTTGTTGTTGTTGTTGTTGTTGAGGGTGAGAATCTACTCCTGGCAGAAGGCTCCGATTCGGAAGCCCGACGCTGCCTCGCGAGCTGCCGCAACTGTTGTTGTTCATCATCGCAATCCCACGCGACGATGATCCCCAAGCCATGGGAGCTTCGAAGCCGCCGCCGCTAGCAGCAGCAGCACCAGCCACTTCCTTCTTCCTCCTCCTCCTCTTCTTCTTCTTCTTGTTCCGATTCGAATCGCAGCTGCTGCTAGCGCTGCAAACAGGGGCGCAAGCCTTGGCGCCGGGAGCATCGTGGGCCTCCACGAGGCCATAGCCGCGAGCTTCGGCGGGGAAGTTGAGCTTCGCCTTCTTGCCTCTGATCCTCAACGCCGCCTTATCGTAAGCTCTCGCTGCATCCTCGGCTGTGCCGAATGTGCCCAGCCACACCCTGATGCCTTGCCCCGGATCCCGAATCTCCGCCGCATACTTCCCCCACGGGCGCAGCCTTATCCCTCGGTACACATGCTTCCGCTTCCTCGACTTGCTCCACTTCTTCCCCGCGTCTGCGCCTTCCGCAGCTTCCGCGGATGCCGATCCTGCAATCCCACAGCGATTCCCACCTTCAATCCCCCAATGCTCCAAATCCATGTGCTTTGTTTGGCACAGGTCACACAGTACCCAACAAACCCTAACCCTAACCCTAACCCTAATCCTAAACCTAACACCAGAGAGGTCATAGGCTCCTTCTGGCCCCTTACAGAAAAGGGATGACTTCCTCCTCCCCAACTTTCACACACAATAGCCAAGAAACTCTAGCCCTAACCCCCTAACCCTAACCCCTAAACCTAACCCTAACCCTAACCAAGGTCATGGACAGACCAGTTACCAAGAAACCCTAACCCTAACTCGTCCTTCTTAGAGACCACCACCACCAAGAACTTGGGATCTAAACACACACGAGCCTGTATTTTCTCGCTTTGGTGTTGTAGCTCATTTTGCTCTCCTCAAAAAACGACTCCTTTCTCTCTTCTCTTCCTCTCCACCATTGGCATACAATTCACCAAGGAAACCCTAACCCTAACCCTAACCGGTGCATCTCTGAAACCATACAATTCACCAAGGAAACCCTAACCCTAACCCTAACCGGTGCATCTCTGAAACCATACAATTCACCAAGGAAACCCTAACCCTAACCGGTTCATCTCTGAAACCATACAATTCACCAAGGAAACCCTAACCCTAACCCTAACCGGTTCATCTCTGAAACCATACAATTCACCAGGGAAACCCTAACCCTAACCGGTTCATCTCTGAAACCATACAATTCACCCAGGAAACCCTAACCCTAACCGGTTCATCTCTGAAACCATACAATTCACCAAGGAAACCCTAACCCTAACCGGTTCATCTCTGAAACCATACAACCACCAAGGAAACCCTAACCCTAACCGGTTCATCTCTGAAACCCAACACCAAGCCAAAGAACCCTCGCCCTTCGGATCTACGCCCTAGGAATGAAATCCACAGCGAAAAAAAGAAAAAAAAAACGGGATCCTCAAGCAAGCAATCGATCACCCTAAACCCTAAAACGACAGGAGGAAGGAAAGGGAAGGGAATCAAAGAGCATCCGCTGACCTTGTTGCTTCCTGACATCCGCATGGGCATCAGGCTCGGCGTAGACTTGCTCCTCTGGCAAGAGCTCGCAGAGATGGAGGAGATCTTGGCTCTCGGGCAGCTGCGCCAGGAAGGAGGAGAGACCTCTGACATCGTCCTCTTCCTCCTCCTCCTCCTCCTCCTCATCATCACCATCATCGATACAGGGATGATCCGGCTTCACAGCAGCAGCAGCAGCACCTCCGCAAACATCATCGATTGCAGCAAGATCGAGGAACTTGCACCAATCGAAGTCTGCGTTTGACAAAATGGGCAGCGAAGAAGAAGAAGCAGAAGAAGAAGAAGAAGACGAGGGCCGTATCCGATCCGCTCCAGATTTGAGAGCAGGCGCGAGGCCGAGGCCGAAGCCCGCGGCCAGCGGGCGGAGAGGACCATGGCACATGATATACGCAGGTAGGGTTTCCTCTCGCGGGCGAAACCTAGGGTTTCAGGAGGGAGGAAACTTAGGGATTTCTCTCTTCCTTTCTTGGGCGAAACCTAGGGTTTCAGGAGGGAGAAACCTTAGGGTTTGCTCTCTTCCTTTCTTGGGCGAAACCTAGGGTTTCAGGAGGGAGGAAACTTAGGGATTTCTATCTTCCTTTCTTGGGCGAAACCTAGGGTTTCAGGAGGGAGAAACCTTAGGGTTTGCTCTCTTCCTTTCTTTTGGGCGAAACCTAGGGTTTCAGGCGGGAGAAACCTTAGGGTTTGCAGGGAAGGGGAAACACAAGAAACCCGGGGGGCGAAGACTAGGGGTTGTCTCTCTCCCTTTCTTGGGCGAAAACTAGGGTTTCAGGAGGAGAAACTTAGGGTTTGCAGGAAGGGGAAGAAGAAGAGAAAGGAGGAGGAGAGAAACTAGGGTTTGCAGGGGGGGGAAACAGAGGGAGGAAGCAGCCATGGAGGAGAAAAAGAGGGGCGGGGAGGGAGCAGAGATATATGGGGAGGGAGAGCGAGGATAAGGTTGCAAGTTGTGGGACATGGTTTTGCTTGCCACTTCTGGTTTTCCGCCATAGCCAACACCTTTCCTGCCCTTTCCCCTTCCTGCTCTCTTCCTCTCTCTCCCTCTCTCTCTTCTTCGGTTCTTCTTCTTTCTTCTTCTTCTTCTTCTTCTTTCCTTCCCCTGTTTTTCTGCCTGTTTCTTCTTCTTTCTTCTTCTTCTTCTTCTTTTCTCTGCCTGTTTCTTCTTCTTTCTTCTTCTTCTTCT
>JBBBWG010024335.1:0-11234 GCA_037176905.1 Azolla pinnata
GATATTCGATCTCAGAACTTGTATAAATATGTGTGTTCACCTAGATTACAATCAAGGTGAACAACACCAGTTACGGAATCTTCTAATTCATCCACCCATCTTTTCAATCTTCTATCCTCTTCTTTTTATTATCATTCCCTGGCAATATCCCTTGGATCTGCTAGCCTCATCGTTTTATTATCTCTCCGTGACACCGGGGCCGTAACCGAAGGAGCGCCTAGCAAGCCGAGATCCCGCCAAGGGAAAGGCGCCGACGGTGCCCTAGCCGGAACCGATCTGGGAGATCGGAACATCGGGGTCGTCACCCGCTCCGGAACACATTCCGGAAGTGGCAACCACAGAGGAGGAGCCGCGGAAGCTACGAAAGCGATTGCGTCAACCGGCGTCAAGGACACAGGAAACGGGTACGATTTCAATCGTACAGTTTCCGGTTTCCGGACCCCCACGACGAACCATGGTGTGCATCGTGCCGATTGAAGGAGTCGACCAGGCGGCACCTGCAACGGATTCTACGGCGGTACGACAGGCGGCACCGGAGGCAGAGGCCGAGCCACCGGAGCCGCTACCAGAGCCGGACTCGGAAGCAACTACGGCGGCGGCAGAAGCAGAAGTATCGGAGGTTCAAATTCCAACTTAGAATCTCGGAGAACGGATTCGGATCGCATCCCAAATGTGGGATGCCGACACGTCGCAGGTCGGGGAAGGGGCTGCAGAGCCAGACTTGGAGGTGGCAATCATGACCTTCGAGGAGGAAGAGGAGATAACGCATGCTATTTCCGAACCCTCGAGAAAATCACCGAAGGAGAAATGGAAAAAGAAGAGGAGGATATCGGGGTTATGAGAATCCGAGGGCCGTATCGTCATTAGGCTCAAGACGACAGGCGCCGCACCAACCGTGGAAGCCCTAGAAGAGGAAGGAAGGCCAGGAAGTACGGCCGAAATTTTGATGCCAACTGTACATAGCGCGGAGGAAGGCGCAGTTTTGGCCACGGAGGTGGCGAGTGTACAGGACGAAAGAATTGTCGAACCTGTACGAAGTATGAATGAGGTACGGCCACCGACCGAAGGCAAGGAGCTAGTCGTGGACATGGTCGGCGCACCGACGCTTGAAGCAACTAAAGCGGCCGAGGAGATCACACAAAAGCAGGAGGAAACCGAACGGGAGGTCGAGACCGTTCTGGTAAGCCAACCATCGTCTCCCGCTAGTACAGCGGCTACGGCCGTGACGGCTTGCGGAGGGCAAGCAAAGAAGCAGATTCGTTCGGTGCCCGAAGAAGCGAACAAAATCATGATCATGCTGGAAAAGACGATGGAGAAAGTGTGTGAATGGAGCGAAAGGATTGAAGCTCAGAATTCGGCAACCGTGGAGCGTGACGTGCAAGTATAGAAAAGGCGCGTCGTCAGCTGTGAAGACGCAGTCAAGCGGAAAGTTGCGGCTCTCACGGTGTCGCGAAATTACGACAAGGATGCGTGAAAGCAGAGGCAGATCCACTGGGGATTCGAACTAGAGGAAACCAAAGTGATGGAGTGGCGAGAAACGGAATTGTATTGAATATTCTGATATCAGAATAAGAAGTAAGGGAAAACTAATTGAATTGAATGCCGGATAATCCGATTATAATCAGAAGAGTTCTTGATTCCAAGCCTCCCTTTCCCCTATGTCCGCCACTCCTTATATAGGCTGTGGAGTGCGTCTCCATAGTGAAAAAACGCAGGAGGAAAAAAAAAGCTAGGAAAAAAACGCAAGAAAAATAGAAGTAGAGAGAAAAAAAACTATTTGGCCACCTCTTTTGTCTAGGAGTGAACACATCCGGCTCAATCTATTCAACATTTGAACTGCATTCGGTGAACTATTCTTCCAACTATGCAACAACCAACGAACACATGGTACAAAAATAAAAGGTTTGGCCTTTCATTATATATTGTTTCATCTCTCTGCATATTTTATATGTGGGACATTCTTCTTTCTGCTCTCAGCGCGACCTTTGGCAAAAAAGCACACGACATCCACTTTCAAACCGTGTGAAGTTCCTTACAAGACATCCACCCCCACCAAACCTGTACATCCACTGGTGTCTGCGAATCTAGATGGGCCCTCCTTCATTCAGCTATTCTTCCGGTAGTGGAACCGTAATTGGCTTAACCTTCTTATCCACCTTCTTGTATTTAGTACTAACTATAGCCGACTCCATCGAGATGCCTCGACGATAGTCGTCGATGACAGAGTACATGTCGACGGAGTTGACCGCTATCATCTCTTGATCATGTGGGCAGCCCAAGTCCACAACAGCTTCAATTTCCTTGATAGTGTCGTTAAATGACTCAGCCTCCATGACATGCATGATGAATTCTTCCTCCGCAATTATTCTTTCCTCTTTCAGCATCTTCTCGAATCTTCTTATCCGAGAGCTTTCATTTCGGCTGGGTTTTGCCAATCTGCATGCGCCGCCGGATGTAAACCCTAGCGCTACTTTTTCTTGTCCGCGCACTTCTCTACTTCGTGGGGTCTTGCTTGTGTTCGGACTATTTGCGCCCCACGCTTCAATAGTCCGCTTCAAAAATCCGAGGAATTGCCACCAAGGCTATCCCGGTTCCTCTCGTGATTGGCGCGCACAGTCAGAAATTGCATGGATCGACGCCCGTCAATACTTTTCACTCGTGGGAATGCCGCGCCACTGTCGAAAACCTTTGTCTCCATCCGAGATGACGTAATATATGACTGTCCAAGGATGACTTCATGCGACGCGGAATCCTGCACAAAAAAGTGTTGGTTGATCTCCACGTCCCCGATCGTAACTTTTACGTTCGGGCAGGCGCCGTATAAATCTTCCGTCGCCTTAGTCGCCGCTCGAATTTTCCAGCCATGGTTCTTGTTGATCGGCCACCTTCCTTGCTTGTAGAATTCCATCGACATGAGGTTAATTTCCGATCCGTGGTCGATCAGTGCGACGACGGTCTCTTTCCTTTCTCCGACCTTCACCGGTGTTTCAGTCGTCGCTCTCGCCCAATGAGGCCATGAGAAATGGCTGCCCGCCAACTTCTCGCTCTCATCGGTCTCCTCATTCGATTTTGCCATTGTTATGGCGTTCGTTCTTACCTCCTCCTCATCCGACTGTTGGCGCTTTCGTTTAATCAGGTCCACGATCGTCTCGTCGAATTCTCTTTTTGCGATTCCGAGCAGTTCTCTCAAGGTAAGGTCAACGTGGCTATCCAAAATCTTCCGCGTTGATCCGCACTCGGAAGACGATTGTATTTCCGGTCGAATTCTGTGTACACTCCCGATGCGCACAAGTTCTTCCCTTTTTTCTCGATCCAATTCATGAGCGTATGTCGAATCATCCTTGACGCATCTTCAAGCATGTATTTAGCAAGAAGCGCTTTCTCAAATTCCGCCCAAGTTGCTTGCTCATTTTGGATCTCCATGATGCGCTCGCGGATCTCTGGTTCCACCACACGCTTGAAGCTAGAAATCTGCTTCAGATCGTTGACATCTCTTTGTTGCATCTCGTTCCGATATGTAGCATGAAAATCTATGATGTTCTTGCCACCGATCTATCGACAACTTTGTCGATTAACGCCTCCCGATCCCTCGCCTTTAGCATGAATTCGACGATCGACACCATGCCTTTCGTCAATTCCTCTCCTTGCATTCCACTCATTGAAGCCATCCCGCACTTGGTATCCTCCTGCCGCCTCGTTTCACGTCGGGTTCACCAAAGATGTCGCGAAATTACGACGAGGATGCGTGAACGTCAAGGCAGGACCCCGGGGCCTCCGACCAGAAGATTCCAAATACCGGGATGTGAAGATTGATGAAATAGCTTGAATCTATAAATTTGAAATAGTTTTCTGTATTATAGAGAAGAAATTACAATCGATTCCGAAATTGGAATCAGAAAGGATTCGGTATTAGGTATTAGGAATTAGGATTTGGAGAAGAGATTAAGAAGATTAGAATTAATAAGAGATTAGGGTTTCGGATATTAGGGTTTTGGATCTTAGGGCCTTGTATTCTATTAGAGCCTATCCCCCCCCTCGCATCTATGCCACTCCTTGTATCGGTTGTGGAGTCGGTCGGCCGTAAAAAAAAAACGTAGGAGGAAAAAAGTAGGAAAATAAAGCAGGAAAAAAGTAGAAAGAAAAAAAAGTAGAGATAAACATAAGAAAAAAAAAGCTAAGAATCAACCTCATGACCTCTGCTTTTTTTAAAGCAATTGCTTTATCCACCACGCCCTTACGTTCTTTTTAAACTATTTAGCATTTCTGATCATACCAGATCATACGCCCAAATCTTCAGGACATCGTCGATCCACGGATTTTCGATCACAGCCATAAATCCACGGATTTACGAATTTTCGATTTTGGCCCGTCGGATTTCCGGATTTACGATTTTGGCCCATCGGATTTCCAGATTTCCGATTTCGGCCCGTCGATCCACGGATTTTCGGATTTCTGATTTCGACCCGTCGCACTCCGACTCCGAATACGGTCGTACTCGCCCGAATACGGTCCGAACTCCGACTCTGAATACGGTTGCACTCGCTCGAATACGGTCCGAATACGATTGCACTCATCCGAATACGGTCTGAATACGTCCGACCGAACTCTTACCCGCAAAAGCACGAATCGTGAATTTTGCCAAAGTTTTACCGCCCGCACAACGCGGTACAAAGCACCGCGAAGAACGCAAACAAAAAATGATCTTCAAGGTTGGCTTATATAGTGCTAGTTCTGAAGTGCACCTGCTCATGTGGGACATATCACTTTTTTGCTTCACCAAGTCTTCCATCTTGATTTTTCCGTAACTTTAACCCCACTTGTTCGATTAACATGCTGTAAATTACGTTTGGAAGCTCTTACGGACCTTAATCTCCTTGCATCAAAGTACTAGGCTAACATAAGTTTATTATATTTCATATCGTATGTGAAGAGACACACGACAACGCATAAGGCGCACTTGCAACATGTCGAGTTATGCCTGAAGAAG
Source organism: Azolla pinnata (assembly GCA_037176905.1). Classification (NCBI taxonomy): domain Eukaryota; kingdom Viridiplantae; phylum Streptophyta; class Polypodiopsida; order Salviniales; family Salviniaceae; genus Azolla; species Azolla pinnata. Next base: position 4,988 of record JBBBWG010024335.1, read on the forward strand.
TGTTGGGAAGCGAGACTGAGCCTAAATCCAGCAAAATGTGCCTTTGCAGTAACCAGTGGGATGCTGCTAGGACACATTGTGAGCAAGGATGGAATTGCAATGGACCCGGACAAGGACAAAGTGATCTTGGAAGCTCAAGTGCCGCACAACGCCAAGGCTCTAAGTCGATTCTTGGGGCAGATTCGGTGGCATAGTCGGATGATTCGCCATTTGGCGGCTTTTGCCACGCCCCTTCACGCGGCGGTTCATAGGGAACCGTTCAGGTGGACTGAGGAGGAGGAAAAGGCTTTCGCAGCCTTGAAACTCTTCCTCACACGCGCTCCAGTGGTACAACCCCCGGATTGTGAATGGGAGTTCCACGTATTTGTGGATGCATCAGATATCGCAATCGGCAGCGTACTAATGCAGAAATATGAAAAGAACTGGTTCTGACCAGTGTACAACGCTAGCCGAAGGCTGTAAAAGGCGGAACAGAATTATTCGACAACGGGAGCAGGAGGCTCTCAGAATGATCTACAGTGTGACAAAATTTCGTCATTATCTGCTGAGGAAGCGGTTCACCTTCCACGTAGATCATTCGGCGCTTGTGTACTTGGTGTCCAAAGCATCGTTGACGGGCAAGCTAGCTCGGTGGACTCTGGTCTTACAGGAGTATGAGTTCGATATAGTCTACCGTCCCGGTCCCCAGCATGCGGTCGCGGATTACCTCTCGCGGCTGGAATATGGAGAAGCACCTACAAGGGTGGCAGACGACTTCCCAAACGCAGGGGTAATGACAGTCACACCAGAAGCCGGGCCAAGGAACGACCTGGACAAGTGGCTCATGGACATCGTACAGTTGCTGAGTCACAGTGTTCCCCTTGAAGAATTGTCAAAAGCGGAACGGAAACGGCTAGGGGTACGTAGCCGCGCCGTTAGTTTGATGAACAACAGCTTGTACCACAAATCCGCGGATGGAGTCTGGAGACGGGTGGTACGAAAGGACGAGCAAGAGGATGTGGTGCTGGAATACCACAGTGGAGTGGCCGGTGGGCACTACGCAGGTGAAATCACGACATGAAAGGTTTGGCAGAGCGGATTATGGTGGCCAACGGTGTTGCGGGACGCACACCTATTCGCAAAGGAGTGTAATTTCTGCCAAAGGACAGGGCAACCTCAGGAGTTGGCGCGGATGCCGCACCAGCCCGTTGTACCGCTCGAACCCTTCCAGAAATGGGGCCTCGACTTTGTCGGCCCGTTTCAACCTGCAGCGGCCCAAACAGGTAATAGGTACAGACTTGTCGCAATGGATTATTGTACGAAGTGGGTGGAGGCAAAAGCGTTACGGGATAATACAACATCGTCCACCGCTAAAGTTTTGTACGAGTATATATGGTGTCGATACGGATGTCCCATATAGCTGGTGAGCGACCAAGGGGCACATTTTGTCAACGACGTCGTGCGTGGCCTCATGAAGCATTAAGCAGTGGTCCATCGTCGGAGTACGGTTTACTATCCGCAGGGAAACGACCAGGCGTAAAGTACGAACAAGACCCTGCAGACAATATTAAAGAAAATCGTGGAAGCAAATCGAATGGACTGGGACCGTAAGTTGCATTCCGCACTATTGGCATACCGGACTAGTTACAAAACTAGTATACGGTCGACACCGTTCTGCATGGCATTCGGCTTGGAAGCCGTTATGCCATCGGAGTTCATTGTTCCAAGCTTGCGGATTCACATGGAGCACAAGTTGAACGAGTCGGAATCTGAACATGCACGGGTGGTGCAGTTATTAAGACTCGAGGGTCAGGCATTAACGTGATTAATATGACCACATGTCGGCAGCTAGGAATCACAAAGTGGGAGCCATGCAAATTTTTCCTGTGGATGGCGAATGGGAGTTTGGTCCGGCCCATCGGCATGATCCCGAACTTGGAAATGGTCGTGCAAGGGCATGCCTTTACCATTTCCGTCGTGATCATGGACTTGCCACACCAGGATGCTTACCCCATCCTGTTAGGCCGGCAATGGTTACGCTCCGCCAGAATGAAGCACTATTGGCCAAAAACCGTGCTGACATTTCGGCGAGGTGGACGAAAAATCCGGATACACACGACAAAGGGCCGTATACCGGACAAGCCCACAACACCAGTTTACTCAGAAAGCGTCAATATGTTGGAGGGCCTGACGGAGGAGGAAGTCGACATCTTCCTTCAAGAGTATCCGACCCTGGTGCCACTTTACGAAATCGACGTCGTCAAGGATTCATAGCCGTATCAAAGTTCGGTCATAGAACTGGGCAGGGCCAGGGAAGCTTTGGAACGTGAGTTGGCAGTGTCCCAACGAGTTCGGCGAACCGAACTCGAAGAGCTGAATTTGGGAACGGCGGAGGAACCGCGCAACGTTTTAATCGCGAAGGAGCTCGATACGGAGTTCAAGGAACAATTGACCAATGTCCTCCAGACGTACAAAGACGTGTTCACATGGTCATATGAGGAAATCAAGGGTTAAATCCGGAGTTTTATCACCATAAGATAAATCTGGCGAAAGACGCAATTTCGGTGCAGCAACGGAGATATCGCCTGAACCCGAATTATGCGGCGAAATTCAAAGAGGAGATTGACAAGCTCCTTCAGGTCGGCTTTATCAGGCCAGTTAAACGGGCGACGTGGTTGAGCCCGATCGTGGTGGTGCCGAAGAAAAAGGGCAAGCTGAGGGTCTGCGTCGATTATCTGCGTCCCTTACCGTTTACGGATGGGGTACTCGACACGATAGCTGGGCACGAAATGTACAGCTTCCTGGACAGATTTAGCGGATACAATCAGATCTGGATGGCCGAACAAGATCAGGAAAAGACTACATTTGTCACGGAATGGGGCGTCTTCGTGGCAGTCGTGATGATGTTCGGATAGAAGACGGCCCCAGCTACCTTCCAGCGGATTATTATGGAGATTTTCGAAGAGTATATCTCTGGATTTATGCAAGTGTCCCTAGACGACTTTGCATTCTTCAGAACGCGTAAGGCGCACTTGCAGCACATCGAGTTGTGCCTCAAAAAGTGTTGAGAAGCGCGACTGAGCCTCAATCCGGCGAAGTGCGCCTTTGTCGTCACCAGCGGGATGCTGCTAGGCCACATCGTGAGCAAAGACGGAATTACGATGGACCCCGACAAGGTCAAGGCGATTTTGGAAGCTCCGGCGCCGCATAACGCCAAGGCTTTGAGCCGATTCTTGGGACAGATTCGGTGGCACAGTCGGATGATCGGTCATTTGGCAGATTTTGCCACGCCCCTTCACGCTGCGGTTCAGAGCGAACCGTTTACGTGGACTCAAGAGGAGGAAAAGGCTTTCGAAGACTTAAAACTCTTGCTGACACGTGCTCCGGTGGTACAACCTCCGGACTGGAACCGGGAGTTCCACGTGTTCGTGGACGCATCAGACATAGCGATCGGCAGCGTCTTGATGCAGAAGTACAAAAAGAGCTAGTTTCGGCCAGTCTAATACGCTAGCCGACGACTATCAAAGGCGGAACACAATTATTCGACAACGGAGCGGGAGGCCTCGGAATGATTTACAGTGTGAAGAAATTTCGTCACTACTTGCTCGGAAAACGGCTCACGTTTCACATGGAGCATTCGGCTTTGGTGCACCTAGTGTCCAAGGCATCGTTGACCAGCAAGCTGGCTCGGTGGGCTCTGCTCTTATAAGAGTACGAGTTCGATATAGTCCACCGACCCGGTGCTCAACATGTCGTGGCCGATTACCTCTCACGGTTGGAATCGGGAGAAGCGCCCAAGGGGGTGGCTGACGACTTCCCTGACGCAGGGGTGATGACGGTTACACCAGAAACTGGACCAAGGGACCAAGGGGGGTGACCGACATCGTATACCTTCTCAGTCACGGCGTCACACCCGAGGAGTTGTCGAAGGCGGAGCGGAAACGGCTGGGGGTGTAAGAAACTGTTAAGAGCATTCCAGGAGAAGCCTAATGCTCTTAACAGTTTCTTACAGGGGGCACACAACCACGCCTTCAGTCTGATGAACGATAGTATGTACCACAAATTCGCGGATGGAGTGTGGAGACGTGTGGTACGGAAGGACGAGCAAGAGGACGTGCTGCTGGAATACCACAATGGAGTGGCCGGTGGACACTATGCCGGTGAAGTTACAACACGGAAGGTTTGGCAAAGCGGATTGTGGTGGCCAATGATGTTCCGGGACGCACACCTATTCACGAAGGAGTGCAATTTGTGCCAGAGGACAGGGCAACCTCAGGAGTCGGCACGGATGCTGCATCGGCCCCGTTCTCCTGCTTGAACCCTTCCAGAAGTGGGGTCTCGACTTTGTCTGACCATTTAACCCTGTAGCGGCCCAGACAGGAAACAGGTATATACTCGTAACAACAGATTATTGCACGAAGTGGGTGGAGGCGAAAGCGTTATGTGACAACACGGTGTCGTCCACTGCTAAAATTTTGTACGAATATATATGGTGTCGGTACGGTTGTCCCATAGAGTTCGTGAGCGACCAAGGAGCACATTTTGTCAACGACGTTGTGCGTGGCCTCACACAGCGTTATGCAATGGTCCATCGGAGGAGCACGGTATACTATCCACAGGGAAATGGCCTAGCAGAAAGTACGAATTAGACCCTGCAGACGATTTTGCGGAAAATCGTGGAAGCAAACAGAACGGACTGGGACCGTAAGTTTTACTCCGCACTATGGGCATATCGGACTAGTTACGAAACCAGTATCTGATCGACACCATTTCGTATGGCATTCGGCTTGGAGGCCATGATGCCATCGGAGTTCATCGTTCCAAGCCTACGGATTCAGTTGGAGGATAAGTTGAACGAGTCGGAATTGGAACATGCACGGGTGGAGCAGCTATTACGACTCAAGGAGGAACGAATCCAGAGTATGGAAGCGCTGGAACATGAACAACGGCTACGAAAGGCGTTCGTAGACCGACACCGGAAGAGGAATGAAGTACGATTCGGCAAAGGAAAAGTCCTACTGTTGTTCCAGTCACGATCTGGCCTTATGCCCGGAAAGCTACGATTACGATGGACAGGACCATACTGGATCGTGAACGAGGAAAGCGGCATGTGTCGGCCGATATTATGAAATTACGACGAAGTCGTAAATTCGTAATATTACAGAAAATAAGACCGTTGGAAAATCGGATATTTGGAAAAACGGAGAGTTGCGTCTGAGATCCGAACCGACGTATGTACATTGGAACTTGGTGATCCGAAGGGATACTAAACTTGTATATAAGACCATGGGGTCTGCATTATAAAAAGTCCAAATATTGTGAATAGTTGAAGAGCTTTGCGTCAGCTTGTGCCATCTTGTGTGTATCCCTTTATCTGCCTAGTTGTCGGAGTCAGAGTTTACGAATAATTGGAAGCTACGATTCATTGAAGTAATCGTAGTAATCGGAATTCCGGAGTTTACATAGAATCGGAGGTTCTCCGAATAATCGGATAGTCGTAAGCTAATCGTCTAAATGGTGGATCGTAATCGAACAACAGAGTACCCATTCGTATTTCCCCACGACAAGTCTTAGTCTTTCTTCGGAAGGGCTAACACTCTTTTGGCGACCACGACGACTTGAATCGGAATTCAAGCCAGCAAAGATCGAATGGATGACGTCTAGGGACGTACCGACTTCCGACTCACGAAGGATCACAAGATCTTTGGCGCGAGCATTAGCTTCACGGACCAACGGTGCAACGGATCGCACCAACATCGCTCCGGCGTCACAACGTTCTAGCGTTCGCCGAGCAGGAGTTCCGTTCGCCAGAGCGAACGCATTGCGGAGGGCCGCAAACATCATCTCCCAAGACCCGTGGTTTTCGGCTGGAGCCCAAGTGGCAGCGCAAAATATTCTGCGTGAATCGAAGGAAGGCAACGCTAGGAGCGTACCACAAGCTGCGTACAGCGACGCAGGATCTTTTACCGGTCAGTGAACCGTGTATTCGGAACTGTGCAGCAACTCGGAGGACAACTTACCCGTTCTAGAGAACGCGCGGACGCAGCTGTCCGCATCCACACCGCTTGCTGATCGTAGTCGGGCACCGGAAGGCCAGAGCCAACATGTAGACCTAGTTCCGAACGGAGGACGACTGAGGGGGCCTCGTCGTTCCCAGCTGAAGCGGTTAGAGAACGACTTTTGCGCTCGGGCCGTTCCGAACGTTGTGCGACTGAGGGGGCCTCGTCGTACGTAACCGAGGAGTTTGAGGGCGGACTCACTCTCTCGA
>JBBBWG010024357.1:0-11222 GCA_037176905.1 Azolla pinnata
CTACTTCGCATTCCACTGGTGTCTGCCTTGAGAATCATACTCGCATGATGAACCGTGACTAAGAAAATATTCAATTTACACATGAAAGTTTACTGAAACGGTTTGATGTTTTTACAGCCAATGAAGCCCTTCAGTACTAAAACCCAGTTTGGAATGTGGAAGAGAGATCCATGAAAGAAAAAATCCGACTTTGATTGGTAAACTTTCTTTTTTACTCGAAGAGAGAGCGATTGCATTTCTAGAATAAACATTTGTTCCACTTACTTGAAGAAGATTGGAGGCAGTAAACATCGATTTCCGTGGAGCCATAAGTGAATCTCTTCAGTGAATAGCTGAAAAAGAAACATGCACTTCTCTCTCTTCTCTCTCTCTCTCTCTCACTCTCTCTCGTTCTCATTCTCTGCTTCTATGTTTTCACCCTCTATGCTCTGCTTTCATCATCTTTCCATCCACTCCCTATTTCTCACTCCACGCACACCGTTTTGATCTCTTCTTCCTCTGTGATCTTGTGTCGGTTTTGAACTTCCATCTCTGGACTACATGTCAGTAAATCTCTCTCTCTCTCTCTCTCTCTCTCTCTCTCTCTCTCTCTCTCTCTCTCTCTCTCTCTCTCTCTCTCTCTCTCTCTCCACATGTTTTGCTATCCTCTGCCTGTGTATGCGCGCTCTGTGTCAAACCTGTCGTTTAGGAAGAAGGACTCGGGAGGGTAAATTTCCTCGTCATCTTCTCCGGCGCCCGCCATCGTTTCTCTGCTTCTACTTCCTGTTTCCTCCGGCCCTGCTTTAGGGTTTAGGGTTTAGGGTTTAGGGTTAAGCTACCTCTTGTTTTTCGATGCCTGGTTTAGGGTTTCTAGGGTTCTTGGTTTTGTGTTCGATTCTTCAGCTTGTTCTGGTTTAGGGTTTAGGGTTAAGCTAATTCTTGTTTTTCCGGGCATGGTTTAGGGTTTTGTGTTGGATTCTACTTCTTGTTCTGGTTTAGAGTTTAGGATTTAGGGTTTAGGGTTTAGGGTTTAGGGTTAAGCTACTTCTTGTTTTTCCAGACATGGTTTAGGGTTTTGGAGGTTCAGGGTTACCTGTTGGATTCTACTCCTTCTTCTGGCTTAGGGTTTAGGGTTGGATTCTACTTCTTGTTTTTTCGGGCCTAGTTTAGGCTTTTTAGGGCTTAGGGTTTAGGGTTTAGGGTTAAGCTACCTCTTGTTTTTCGATGCCTGGTTTAGGGTTTCTAGGGTTCTGGGTTTTGTGTTGGATTCTTCAGCTTGTTCTGGTTTAGGGTTTAGGGTTAAGCTACTTCTTGTTTTTCCAGACATGGTTTAGGGTTTAGGGTTAAGCTACTTCTTGTTTTTCCAAACATGGTTTAGTCCGGGGTTACGTGTTGGATTCTAATCCTTCTTCGTGCTTAGGGTTTAGGGTTGGATTCTACTTCTTGTTTTTTCGGGCCTAGTTTCGGCTTTTTAGGGTTTTGGGGGTACAGGGTTATGTGTTAGATTCTACTTCTTGTTCTGGTTTAGGGTTTAGGGTTTGGATTCTACTTCTTGTTTTTCCGGGCTTGGTTTAGGGTTTTTTTGGGTTTAGGGGATTCTACTTCTTGTTCTGGTTTAGCATTTAGGGTTAAGCTACTTGTTTTTCGAGACCCGATTTAGGAATTTTGGGGTCCAAGGGTGTTTGGATTCTACTTCTTGTTTTGAATTAAGGTTCCGGGCCTAGTTTTGGATTTTTAGTGTCTAGGGTAATGTGTTGGATTCTAACTTTTGTTCTGGTTTAGGGTTTAGGGTTAATCTACTTCTTGTTTTTCGAGGCCTGGTTTTGGGGTTTTGGGGTTTTAGGGTTCAGATGATTGATCGTATTGATAATGCAGATAATTCCTGTGAACTCTCGGACTGCTTTTACAAGGATTAGAAGGTGTCTGTAGGATGGGGATAGCAGACACAAATCTTTAGCGCAAAATGTCGTCGTTTGTAGGCGGCATAAGGTGATTGATCGAACTCTCACGATTGGCTACCGACAGAAGAAACCGACTGATTGCAACGATGGGAATGGTTTCACAGATCATTAGCATGGGCTTTCTCACTAAAGTATAGGGGAGCATAAACAAGAATTGTAAGCATATATCTTCTTAAAATTTTGCTGATCATGAGATAGTGCATCGAGAATTCGCATAATTATTCCAAGGCTGGTTTGTTGATGTAGATAGAGGCCAAGAAGGATCACGGGGAGGAGTGGAAGAAACACTCATAAAAATCACGATACGTGTTGAGGTTTGATGATAACATCCGGGGAAAAAAAAAACAGTTGTTTCTGCCACTACTAACAACAAATGGAGTAGTATTCTGAAACAGATCGTTCTCATCTCAGCTCCGCTCCGGCATCCCATTATGTGCATGTCTGCATTTCAAGTTCGCCTGCAAAATCGCAGCTCCACTTCGCGCCTAACTCGTACTTCATCCGAATCAGCATCGATCGCACTGCAATTCCATCGGGGACGCACTTGTTTCCGTCTCGCTCGCACATTCGCATCGACAAAATTCAGCAGCATACTCTTTATTTTTTTTCCATTTGGTAGCTCAAATTTCATACGGAGTCCCAAATTTGTATCATTGCATTTGCATTTGCATCTGCATTTTTCATTTCCAAATTTGGAGTCCAAAACTTGTATCATATGGAGTCCAAATTTCTAATCAAATTGCATTTGCATTTCAAATTGTACCAAATTTGGAGTCCAAATTTGTAATCAAATTGTACCAAATTTGGATTCCAAAATTTGTATCATATGGAGTCCAAATTTGTAATCAAATTGCATCTACATTTCAAATTGTACCAAATTTTGGAGTCCAAATTTTGTTCATATTGCATCTGCATTTCAAATTGTACCAAATTTGGAGTCCAACATTTGTATCATATGGAGTCCAAATTTGTAATCAAATTGCATTTGCATATTTCAAATTGTACCAATTTTGGAGTCCAAATTTTGTTTCATATGGAGTCCAAATTTGTAATCAAATTGCATCTGCATTTCAAATTGTACCAAATTTTGGAGTCCAAAATTTGTATCATGTGGAGTCCAAATTTGTAATCAAATTGCATCTGCATTTCAAATTGTACCAATTTTGGAGTCCAAAAATTGTATCATGTGGAGTCCAAATTTGTAATCAAATTGCATCTGCATTTCAAATTGTACCAATTTTGGAGTCCAAAAATTGTATCATGTGGAGTCCAAATTTGTAATCAAATTGCATCTGCATTTCAAATTGTACCAAATTTGGAGTCCAAAATTTGTATCATGTGGAGTCCAAATTTGTAATCAAATTGTACCAAAATTCGGAGTCCAAAATTTGTATCATATGGAGTCCAAATTTGTAATCAAATTGCATCTGCATTTCAAATTGTACCAAATTTTGGAGTCCAAAATTTGTATCATATGGAGTCCAAATTTTGTTGAAATTGCATTTCATTTGCATTTGCATTTTCGGAGCTTTAGCTTCTTGTTCCTGGATTTCCTTCCTTCCTCATCGCCATGGCTATGGCGATCTCTGCATCCACGCGCAGCGTCTTCGCCGCCATAGCTTCATCTGCGCCTCTCCAGCCTCGCCGCCCCCGGTACTTCCTCTCCTCCTTTCCTCGCCCCTCGCCTCTCCTGCTTCTCTTCTCCTCCGCCTCCGCCTCCGCCGCCTCTCCGGTTTCTTCCCCGTTTCTCAACACCGCACGCCGTTTCTCGTCCCCGAGAGCATCCAGTCCCACCAGCGATCTCGATAACGGCTCGCCTTCCCTGAAAGAGGACTTCGACTTCGAGCTCATCACTATCGGCGGCGGAAGTGGCGGCGTCAGAGCTTCCCGCTTTGCAGCTAACTTCGGTGCCAAGGTTGCATTGATCGAGCTTCCGTTTGCCACTATTTCTTCAGATTCCGCAGGTGGCCTTGGTGGCACGTAAGTCATCTGTTCGTCCTTGTAACTGAGAATACTATCTCATACACACACACACACACACATCAGTGAACGTTTGTTTGTTGGCACAGCAGAATATATGTCGTACCTCCCCCCTGCGATACAAAATCTTCCCTTTTACCCCTAAATGATATCCATAGTCTATAAAAGGATTTCACGGTGATGAAAGTCATGGACGCCATGAAAACTGCTTTCGCACATTCGGAAATGTGGTATTAGGGCAAAAAAAAGTGATTTTGAAACAGTATCTGCACATTGCAAATGAGTACAATACGGTGCACAAATGCAACGAGTCAAGCACAAAGGGGAACTGCGTGTGCAAAGATATGCAAACATTAGGCTGAGAAACGTCTCTGAAGGCTGGTACAAGCCAGTAATATCCTCTCCCTGGGAGCCTGATAATCTATCTACAGGCGGTAATCAGAAAATATGGTCATTTCATGACAGTGTGAATCCTGGTGACGGCAGCAATATGATTCACAAATGCAATGGATGGACATGATGCAAGTAAATGTGCGGCTAAGACCGTTTTTGAAATTTTCTGTCATTCAAGGCATGATAGCATTGCAAGGGATTCTTCTGGTATTCCATTATCCGCATGAAACGAGTTGCACTTGTGATGAAAGTGCACATTCATTCATTTGTTGTGGAGCTCATATCTGCAAGTTCGATAGCCATGCATGAGTGCAAACTATCCCTCCATTGTCTGCAAAGTTCAGTTTCTTGAAAATACAACAGAATGAACAAGAATGATCTGTTTTCATTCAATTCTCTTCTGTCTATAAGTTGTGTAATCAGCAAGTTCATTATGTTTATTTGCCTCCTTCCCAAGCATTGGTATTCTTACAGTGACTCACTTTCTGCTGGATGCATGTCTACATGCCAGGAGGGATGAATTTTACACATTATGAAAAGTGTGTGTACAGAAGAGAATGTGCTCGAAAATCAGAAAAGTAAGATCCTTTTTCTTCTGGATGATATTTGGGACAATATCAAGATTTGCTACCAAATACAATATCTAACTTAACTGGAGTACATGTACCATGTTGCACATATCACGCAAGTTGCCTCTTTACCAGGAACATGTGAATGTATATGGATATTGTTGGTTTGTGAACAGTGAAGTTTGTGTTAGGAACACATTTGCACTGGAGATGTAAAGATGGGCTATTAGATAGTGAAAATTTCTTCTCCTAATGATGTCAAATATAACAAGGATGGATAAGGGTCAAAACAGGTGATTAGAAAACAATGTGGAAATTGTAATTCTGATGTTTCTAAAGTCAAAATGGGTGCGTATATTTATGAATGGCAACAGGACTACCGAGAACTTTGAATGTGTTAAGTGTACACACAATGCTCATAAATTTCGTTTGCCAAACTAAGGGTAATTTTGAACATTAGAGACCTCCCGCTGATATTTCAGTTAAAGAGCAAGGAAGCATGCCAACAATATGCCTTAGTACTATGTTGAAACTAGGTATTCATAATCTATATGCTTGTATCAACAATATCTAAATATGCCGGCTTTCATTTGTGTTTTTTTGGCAGGTGTGTCTTGCGTGGGTGTGTTCCAAAGAAGCTTTTAGTTTATGGCTCAAAATTTGCTCATGAATTTGAAGAAAGTAGAGGTTTTGGGTGGACTTTTGAGAATGAACCAAAGCATGACTGGACCACGTTGATTTCTCAGAAAAATGCAGAGCTGCGAAGATTGTTGGAAGTGTATAGAAACATACTCATAAATGCTGGTGTGACAATAATCGAAGGCCGTGGCAAGGTTGTATCTGATTGCTGTTGTAAAGTTCTCAGTAATTCTGTCTAAATTTTAGCAAAGTTTTTTTGTTGTTATTGGCATAAAGAAAACACCTTAACTAGGAAGTGGTGTTGCTTGTTTTTTCAGGCAGTACTTTATATAGCCGGTAAACTTGTGCATGTGCAGTTTTCACTTGTAGTATTCTACATTAAAAGAATGGTCTACACAAATGCATATCAAGAACTGGCATGCAAGCCACCTTGACTTCTGTCATTATGTTGACATGTTGTTTACTTTAGGAAAACATGATTATTTTACTTAAATGCACATAGTGTCACATTGCTTAAGTTTTGTGCATCATATAAACCAACTGTTATCATTTAAGGGTAGGTAGAGGAGGTGCCAACCGTTTCGAACAGTTCATTGTAGTTATATGCATTCTGCATATCCCCTGCAGCTTGTGGCATGCTTTGAACATTTGCTAATGTCTATTGGTATCATCTGTGCAGATTGTAGACAATCATACAGTGGAAGTCAATGGAAAACATTACACAGCCAAGCATATCCTAGTAGCAGTTGGAGGGCGTGCCTTTATTCCTGATATTTCTGGCAAGGAGTTTGCAATTACTTCTGATGAAGCTCTAGATCTACCATCACGACCTGAGAAAATTGGAATAATCGGAGGTGGTTATATTGCCCTTGAATTTGCTGGTATTTTCAATAACTTGGGAAGCGAGGTTCATGTGTTCATCCGGCAAAATAAAGTCCTTAGAGGATTTGATGAAGAGGTGAATGGTTTTTATGTTATGGTTGTGGTTTCCATATTCATATATGAAGTTCTCAGTTAGCTGTTTCTGTAGATCAGGGATTTTGTTGCAGATCAGATGGCATTGAGAGGAATCAAGTTCCATTTTGAGGAGAGCCCTGTTTCCATAGAGAGGGATAATGGTGGTCAGCTTTCACTGAAGACAAACAAAGGCTCTAATCATTCCTTCTCGCATATCATGTTTGCAACTGGTCGCCGCCCAAATACAAAGGTATACAATATCCCTCAGCTCCTTGCTTGTACTCCACTCCATTAAATTATTTGGGGGATTCCTTTTCTCTTATAGTTTTTAGCTTATCGTGTGCAGAATCTGGGACTGGAAGCAGCAGGGGTTGCATTGGACCAAAAAGGTGCTATAGTGGTATGTTTATGATTCTCCTTGATCTCTGGCTTGAATCTCCGAGTATTTTGCACTGATAAATAACAACCAAGGCAGGTCGATGAGTACTCGAGAACAAATGTAGAGTCAATCTGGGCAGTAGGTGATGTAACTGATCGAATAAACTTGACTCCAGTTGCTCTAATGGAAGGTGGGGCATTCGCAAAGACCGTCTTTGGTGGACAATCTGTAAAGCCTGATCATAGGTAAGATTAAGCATACTGTCACTCATATTTTGATGTGCATTTGTCTGATGTTTGCATTTGCAATCTTCGTACGCAGAAATATTGCATCTGCTGTATTTACACAACCACCTATCGGAATGGTTGGCCTTACCGAGGAACAGGTAACTCCAATATGCCATTCTTCATTATAAACTATGGTGCTGGTAGTTGTATATTTTATGTTTTTGAGTTGATAAGTTGTTCAATGGACACTGTGCAGGCCATTGCTAAATATGGAGACATTGATGTGTATACGGCCAATTTTCGTCCTATGAAGGCTACATTGTCCGGTCTGCCAGATAGAACACTGATGAAAATTATTGTTGATGTAGCTACAGATAAAGTTGTTGGAGTTCACATGTGTGGCGAGGAAACTCCAGAGATTGCACAGGTTCATTCATCTTGCATAACGTTATAAACATACTGTCTTTGCGTACAGAGGGAGATTTATACCTTAATGATTTTTCCAGGGGATTGCAATAGCTGTGAAAGCTGAGCTTACGAAAGCACAGTTTGATTGTACGGTTGGGATCCACCCTACAGCAGCTGAAGAGCTGGTTACCATGAGAACACCCACTCGGAAAATACGCAAAAAAGATGCCCAGCTTGTAAATGCTCAATCTCTTTTTGCTTTTATGAATATGCATTGGATGGATGATTTAGCTGAAAAAAGGTGTTTTGATGGCAGGCTGAAACAGCGGGGGCATCATGAAGAACGCAGCATCGCTGTTTTCGATACGTTGTTTATACTGCTTATCTTCAGAGTTGATGATCAGCGGGCATCTATCTCGGGTCTTTTTATGGAGAGATTCATAGGGACTTGGGGGCAACAGTTTCCTGTGGATTGATCAGTTCTGGGTTCTTATATATAGATGCTCCTCCATTGTATATGATTCTGTGATTTGTAAATGAGAGGCTGCCTACATTGAGTAAAAGTAAGTGCTGGTTACTGAGAAATCTGTCCAGCTTGTGAGCATAATCGCCAGACTTACGAGAGATGTGTAAAGAGAAATCTTATTTGCCGTCATCACCAACCAAATAAGCTTGTTTTATGCTAATCCGGTTTCGATAATTTCGAGTTTAATCTGCAGCGTCTATGATGTGCCTCATTCTTTTAAACACCATATTCATTCAGCTTGTGGGTTAGAAATGCTTCTTGAAGAAGTGTGTGCTTGATTTCATCACATGGGCTTGTTACTGATGGTTGTGCTTTTGATTTGCTGAGCATAAATGGAAAAGCTATCTTCTGCAAGCTGAATGTTTCAAGGCTTTCCTTTCAACTGTGAGAAGTGGCAACTTTTTCGTAGATAAAAGCGATTTGTTGGGAAGCAGCTTCTTTCTGCAAGCGGCGGCATATCAAAAGGTATGTATATCATAAATTGCTTATGAGTTCTCAATTTGCCCATTAATGCAAAGTGTAATAATGTTCTCTAGGCATCAGGGTCTCGATCTGATGGCTATCGTAGGGCCTCGAATCATCTCAAAGTTTTGGAAGCACTTAAAGATTAAAAGGAAGAAAGATCTCTTGACACGATTCAGAGGCGCAGGGGAAGAAAGGTAATGAGCTAGCTAGCCGATGCCAGGGTAGATCGAGGTCCACAGAAGTGATCGAAGATGCATTTCTGACTTGCAACTACTCTGAGCAAGAAAGGTTTAGGCATTTGCGGGCTAGCTTCTGGACTCTGATCGATGATAAGACAGAGAAACATGGAAAGGCTAGACCCCTTTTTTTTTTTGGTCCTACGAGTGTGCCATAGTGTTATCTGGGCATTAAGTCGAAAGCGTGAAACTATAGTTATATATGGTGGCTTGCATGAACCCCATCTCGCTTAACTTAGTATATGCCGTCGATGTTGCGATCAGTGGCTGTTGATTGCAGAAGGCGTGTGGCTACTGATCACGATAATAGTATCACTAGGTCCATCAAGCATTGCTTCATCATCGATCTGTATCGTATCTTTATGTATCTAGAACCTCGCGATCGATCGCGATCGACAATGATCCTCCTCTTAACTCATTCCTAGATTAATGATAACCAGAAACGAGAGAAGAAAGTTGCGGCTTATCGTTTAGAAAAGGCACAGTGGCATTATTTTCGGACCTGTTCCAAGTATCCTATCATTGGTTTATTGAAAGAGAGAACAGTCCTCAAAAGGTCGCAACGCCCGGAGGCTAGAACGGTTTTTTTAATTCGGTCTTTGATTGCATTGGTAGTGCCCATCAGTAACTGCCCAGAGTTTGTTTTAAAAAACTAAAATTGTCATTGTTTTCGCCCCATTCGATTGATACGATGCGGATGGAGATATCTGACACGAGAGTATCCGTTTTCTTTCTGCGAAAATTATCGAAAAAAAGGCCTAACAAATTTATCGATCACATTTTAATGCCTGCTAGAATAAGAGATTACAGATTAACACCTTGCTTTCTCTCTCACTAAAAGATTAATGTCAAGTAATTGATTAACACCAAATTAATTAGAGTCTGATGTTACTAGCTTCTATTAATTGAATACAATAAGGGAATTGAGTAGTAATCAGCAGTAGGAAGTAGGAAGTAGGAAGCATCAGTAAATAGCAGTGAGAAGATTATGAATCAACAAACGTGAGATGAGACAGATGGAAGCGCTTAGTAAGAGAAGGATAGAATTGATTAACAATAAGAGAAATGAATCAATCGATTGGTGAGGAGAAGCGAATAGGAATTAATGGATTAGTGAGAAGAGATAGGAATAAATTGATTAGCGAGATGCGATTGGGGATTAATCGATTAGCGAGAAGAGATTAGGAATTAATCGATCGGCGATAAAGCTAGGCGTTACTTTGATAAATTCTAAATTTTAGCAGGCGTTCAAATGTAATCAATAAATTTTAGCAGTGAGTTTTCCGGTGGTTTTTCCTTTCTCTTTACTCTCAAGTCCGAGCAGAAAATCCAGGCTTCTTTTTCGGCATCTCGCGTAAATGGTACCGTAACAGTTACAGACAGACTGCAACTATTGATGTAAATAGCCCGATGGATTTGCGAGAACCGATCTTGCAAGCTAAACCTGGCCCAAACCCTAATCCTAGCCCAAGCTCCGAGGACCTTGACTTAAGCCTATAACCCTAATTCTAGCCCTAATCCTAGCCCAAAGCTCTAACCCCAACTTGAACCCTGTCCTAAACCAGAGCCTAACCCTAACCCTAACCCTAAGCCTAAGCCTAAGCCTAAGCCTAAGCCTAAGCCTAAGCCTAACCCTAACCCTGATAGCCGTAGAGTATATGTAGGATTACTGCATCACCTTACATGCATAAAAATGCATGCTTGCCCGCCTCTACGCATACATGCATCCTGCAACGACACACATACATGGCTAGAGCCCACACACATGCATGCGTACCATGGAAGGATATGCGCATACACGCATGTATACATGCATGTAGACACATCTAAAATGCATGGATACATGCGGCGATATGCGCATGCACGCATGCATACATGCATGCATATACATGCACAAACACCAGAGCATCGCATACATGCATGCATACATACCGACATGTATGCACACCGGCCACGCACATACATGCATACCGACATGTATGCACACGGGCCATGCACATACATGCATACCGACATGTATGCACACTGCCATGCACATACATACATACCGACGTGTATGCACACTGGCCATGCACATGCATACATACCCGACATGCACATGCACACTGGCCATGCACATACATGCATACTCGACATGCACATGCACACTGGCCATGCGCATGCATACATACCGACATGCACATGCATACGTACGTACATCCATAGTCGGCATGTTACATGCACGCGCGGATGCGCATGGGCGCACATGCATGCATGCGCATGCGCTTGCACACATACATGCGCATGCACGCATACATACGCGCCCGCACATGCATTGCAAGTAGAAAAAAGGGCATGCGACATACGGGACCACATACGGAAGCGACATACGTATGTCCGCGGCGTATGCATACGGAGAAGAATAGGGTACTACTACGCACATCCGTACATGCGCATACGCTTTACACGCCTACATACGCGCCCACACATGAATTGCCAAGTAGAGAAAAAAAGGCATGCAACA
>JBBBWG010024368.1:0-11217 GCA_037176905.1 Azolla pinnata
ATCCGAGAGTGGATCTCATCAGCTTCTTCTCTTCTCTATAATCTTTTATATGGTTCTTTGGTTTGTTCCGATCCGAGTGTGGATCTCATCGGCTTCTTCTCCTCTCTAATCTCTTATATGGTTCTTTGGTTTGTTCCGATCCGAGAGTGGATCTCATCAGCTTCTTCTCTTCTCTATAATCTTTTATATGGTTCTTTGGTTTGTTCCGATCCGAGAGTGGATCTCATCGGCTTCTTCTCTTCTCTAATCTCTTATATGGTTCTTCAGTTGTTCCGATCCAAGTTTATAAACCCGAGATCAACTGGTCTTCTTGCCCTCTTCTCGCTATCGTATCAAGTGTTTTCCACTCGTGTCTGGGATCTCTTGCTTTGTCGGTTACTGCTGGAACCGGATTTTCATGCCGCGATCAGAGGCTCTATAGCGTTATAAGAAATGGGTTGTTAGTAACGTTCCGTGAACTGCGGTTTTGTTGTGTTGTGCACAGATCGATGGGCTTTTTCGACGAGTTTTTTCATCGAGCGATGGGGAGAAGGGGTCAGGCACCCAGGTTTCTAACGAAAGTCTGTAAACTTCTAAGGCATTAACTTGTGTGCACCAATAGAAGGGCTAACTGGAATGGTTAAAGAGACAAGACATGTGGGACAATCTTAGGCTCCATCTCTAGTCCTTCGCTTGAAGGTGGTTGGTGTGGTTGGTGCGGTTAAACGCCCTGAGAATCCCTTCTATTATTCTCTTTAATCTTTTCCGATATTTGGCTTGCCCATTAGTAGATCTGAAACACACATATATATATATATATTATCATCCAACAGTTTCCTCATAGTCGAATACGTTACAGTTCCATGTACCTTCGAAGTACATCGGGGTCTTGTCATTAATGGGCGAGTGGAAAAAAATGCGAGTCAATAGTGTCCACCTTTGTTTTGACCGACCTCAGCGTGCACGATAGCACCAACGATTTCGATCGTTGTCTCTCTGGAGTTGGGAGGGAGTCTCACACAGTCAGACTTTTGCTTCATTCACAGAGCAATCATGCTTGAGCATAAAATGCGGCAAAGATTTGACATATAATACGACTCCTAAAGTCCTACGTATGACTACTAAAGTCATATATAATAGAAGAGAGAGAAGAGAGATCGACTTCCGTTCAAAATCGAAATCGAGTTCGCTTTGTATGTCGTAATCCAAATCATTTTTCTCTTTGATTATGCCCTCGCATTCTATCGAAGGCATGGCGAGCATGTTGCCACCACGTCCGCAATCGATCAGTGCGCCTATACCTAATCCGATTGTTTACAGACAATAATATGTATGGATTCAGCTCGTTGCTTTTGCCGCCATTGCCACGACCACGAACCAGAAAACAAAGTTTGTGTGGTTATCAATATCCCCCCAATCGGCGTTTTCTCCAAACTCCATTTACGATCTCCTTGACGATTCCTTCGGAGGCATGCTTTGGATGTGTGCATTGCTAAGACTCTGTATCCATGATGTGTGCCTGTAGAGACTAAACAACATATGCATATATAAACGCCATTAATAATGTTCACTTGACCTGAAATATATGCATTTACTATAATCCCTCGGATAAGTCCACAAGTTGATCCTCAAAATGTTTTTGCAGACTTAAATCCGAGGTGTGAACCTATTTGAGGGGTCACTTAAAAGTTATTTTTTTCTCTCCAATATTTTTTCTTCTTCCCAATGATAGGTAAGTTGCAGCTTCATTCATCCACCAGTTTGATATCACTCCCATTCATTATTTTTGCTGATACCTAACCTCCTCCGATCGAATTTCCATTATTTCAGGCGATGCATCGAAACCGGTACTTATTGCATCAGAAAAAAAAAAGAGGAAAAGAGGTGTTTGTTACTAATTAAATTATTTGCGGAGCTCCGAAATGATAACCATCTGTCTCTTTCTATTTGCGGACTTAAATGAGTGCGGACTTATCCAAGGGATTACTGGTATACATCTGCTTATTATATAATGCAAAACATTAAACTCTAGTAATTCCCAATTGAAATGATGTCATGGGAGTTGTGCATGTAGTTCGAACAATGTTCTCGGAAAACAAATTTGTACAAATTTGTAGTTTCTTCTGCAAAAGCTATTGACCCATTTTATGCTCATAGCAGTTTATACGCTCGCTACTTATACTCACTTGCATGTTCGTCGCGTTGGTGTAGATGTTGAATGTCGCAAGCCGAGATAATTGAATTCTACAAGTAGGCCTTTGATACCAAGTAAACCAGCCTTTTCCCAAGTAGATAGTGCTAAATCTGGTCGCGTTATAAATCATTCCTAAGGCCTCTCATTCTATGGCAGAATGATTTCACTTACCATCGGATAACCTTCGATTTGCGTAGTAGATTGGCAAGTGCCAACAGGACGCATGTAGTTGCATCAATACACTGCCAATTGCCACATCTAATGAATGCATCCGTAAACACATGGAATGGTTTGTCCCAAGTTAAGTGATTGGCAATCTACATCTTGTCGCTTGTCACTTTGCAGATTTAGGCTTAGTCACACCAATCTACATCTTTTGCAAGCATTTGCCTTTTAAAAACAATGCAAATGTCTGTCCTTTGTTCTATGCATTGGAAAAATTGCCCAAAAGCGCTCGGATAATGTCTAGGATGCGATCTTCAAATACTTTTATGATAATATGTGTCGATTAAATGTTGCAGGAGCCATTTTTGACCCAAATATCCATCGCTCTCGCTAGAAAGACTCCCTATTCTGTGACAAAACTTGTCTTCTCTTGATCTTGCGGGGCCACTAGCATTCGGTTATATATCCACTAAAACCATCCGAAAAACTATGCATTTCATGTCTTTCATGTCTTGCTAACTATATCTACGACATTGTTTGGTGAATGGCAGTGTAAACGCATCAACGATTGTAGCCGCATTTAGCTTGTATAATTAATCTACACACTCAAATCTTGTCTTTTTCATCGGCGACTACCGCAACAGGACTCAAACAAGTAGCTTTCTAGATAGATTGGCTGAATGAATCCTATGGCATAATAACTACACCATTTGTAGTTGAACCTGCCTCATTTGTTGATGCACCGCATCATCCAGATTGAGCCTCGCCTCAATGGTTTCAAACTCATCTTGGCAGCACATTTACCTCGAGCAGACCAGCTTCAATGGTCCCACACAAAATGGGTAACTTTCATGTTAAGATTCAGACACCTTAGTTGTTGAGCTAACTTTTTAGAATAATTCAGCTTTACAAGAGTTTGGCAAGCTGTTATGTGGCTATATATTCATTTATGTGACCAAGATAATAATCGTATCGATCGATAGACAATAACAGAAGCCCACCCACTTTGATTATTTACGAGATTAGAGCGCCCACGATTCACTGGAAGCATTGACAAGTGTAGTCTATGGATTGACAACTCAAAAATTGTTGAACAAGTCGAACCGATTCCAGACTACTCATCAGTTGCTACGTTTTTACGCATTATTGATCATTGGAATATATTCCTCTAGGACACATTTTCTCCTATCCATTACATTTTCTTCCTCCATCTTGTAGTAGGAGTCTGGAGCTAGAGCTGTCTCATAAAAATAATGGAGATGATCTGGATCATCGCAAGCTGATCAGAGAGGAAAACCATTTATTATAAGGGCAACAAGATGGAGATGATACTTCACCACACACTGGCCAATGTTCGGTTACTCTATCGTGATTAAGGTTAGGGTTAGGGGACCTTAAGATGCATCTAAGATGTGATGCTTTAGAACAATTGCTGATCAATAACATGGATACATAAATATTTATGCAAATCATACATTGCATTCCTACATTCATACATACATATAATGCCAATGCAAGTGTGGACATTACTATATAGATCTTTCGCTTCCGTGCGAGATAGATACACATTAGAAAGTTCAGATTCTATTACAAGCACATTCATGTCTAAATTCATCCAACAGCATGTGATTGTGATCGGTCTTGAAAAGGGGGAGAGGAGCAAACTTACAACTATGAGATCTTATGTGGTATTGCAAAATGCTCGTCTTCTGAACTCCTGCAAAAATGGTGGTGAACCCACTCTTCAAAGTATGGAAAGCATGCATGATACTCCTTCCATTCCTCCCAAGAGATGTTTCTCCTTCTTATAGAGAGGTCTGTAAAACACACAACAATAGTCTTTCGATTTTCGGCCATATCGATCAGAACGGAGAATGCCTTCCAATCGGCGACGTGGGGGATTGTGAGCTGCGAGAGGAGAGAAGTAGTCGAAAAGGGCGGAGTTAGCACGAGAAGATCAATCAAACAAAACATTGTGACTTCAGTTTTAATGCTATCTGGCAAATTCAGTTTTTGTTGTTTGTTATCTGCCAATGGAATTAGATTTCTAGAATGAAAATCATTACCTCAACAAGTTCCCATACTAAGCCCCACAATGCCGTTGCGAAGAGACTGGATCTGAATTCTGAATTTCGCATCCATCGCTCCCAACTCCTCCATACTTCCAGATTTGCAACCTAACACACTCAAGTCAAATCCATTTGCAATTGCTCGAGCTAGTTTTAAAATCCTCCTCCACCTGGAAGGCTTCCATGGCTAGTCCGAATTCTGAATTTCGCATCCATCGCTCCCAACTCTTCCATACTTCAGATTTGCAACCTAACACACTCAAGTCAAATCCATTTGCAATTGCTCAAGCTAGTTTTAAAATCCTCCTCCACCTGGAAGGCTTCCATGGCTAGTCCGAATTCTGAATTTCGCATCCATCGCTCCCAACTCTTCCATACTTCAGATTTGCAACCTAACACACTCAAGTCAAAGCCATTTGCAATTGCTCAAGCTAGTTTTGAAATCCTCCTCCACCTGGAAGGCTTCCATGGCTAGTCTGCACTCATGGAACACCAAACGAGGAATTACACTTTGGCACATATTGCAGACCATTCCAACATGGAGATTTCCTTGAGCATCGGGCATTGGGATGCATCCACAAATTTTCAAGCCCGCCGCGCTATGCAGCAAGGAAACGCCTCAAATTTGGACCACATTCCGGTGGATGGAGAGATGCTCCAGGCTTTCGCATCTGATGACACGCAAATCCTGCAATGCCGGCAAGACACCTGGGCTTATGCAAATTTGCTTCAGGCCCACTGCAAACGGCGAGATACAAGCATCCCAATCGATGCAGACAATGCATGCTCTTATCAACAGCTGTTAATACCCCCATATAGTCCACTACAGTAAGGCTTTTCAACGGTTTTTCAGGTCGTTGGCGAAAGACGAAACCGTGACGTCTTCTTCCATATGTATAAGTACTGCTCTGAACATGGTTAAAATGATTCATCCAAAAGCGACGCCGATATCGCTACTAGTACTATCTAATGAATCATGGGAAGCCGGAGCTCCGATGATGATGCTCGAGCTTGTGGAACTCGATCATTGTTTCATGGGAATCAAGAAACACATGACTTTTGCCTCCAAATAATTCTAAACAGCATAACCAGAGCACACCTGGCGGAGGCGTTCTTCGCGCTTGTTAGGGTCCAGGAATGGGCTTCTGAGGAGGATGAAGTATTGCTGCCAAGATCTGACCCAACAGCATTCGTTCGACCACGCCGGGAAAGATTAGCCTTGCCATTTCTGAGGAGCTCCTGCATCTGGAATCTGAGATAAGATGAGGTGAATGCAGCTCTCCATCATTCTACCTCTCTTTCACGCATGAGGAGCTCCTGCATCTGGAATCTGAGATAAGATGAGGTGAATGCATCGGGATCTAGAACGAATTCCGGTGTGTTGAGCGGTTTATTACTTCATGGACGCCTGCAAACAAGAAGCAACATCAATCAAAGACTTGCTGAAAATCCTACATCTACCACTTCCTGGATCTGATCAAGCTACTTGTTTCCGGAATCAAAGACTTGCTGAAAATCCTACATCTACCGCTTCCTGGATCTGATCAAACTACTTGTTTCTGGAATCAAAGACTTGCTGAAAATCCTACATCTACCACTTCCTGGATCTAATCAAACTACTTGTTTCCGGAATCCGAGACTTGCAGAAAACCCTACATTTACCACTTCCTGGATCTAATCAAATTACTTGTTTCCGGAATCGAAGACTTCCTAAAAACCTTCCATCTACCACTTCCTGGATCTGATCAAATTACTTGTTTCCAGAATCAAAGACTGGCTTGAAAACCCTGCATCTACCACTTCCTGGATCTAATCAAACCACTTGTTTCCGGAATCATCCTACATCTACCACTTCCCGGAGGTGGAAGAATAGATCCAAAAACTTGAATACCAGGGCCTTCTCTGAATCTTGTATACAGGTCAGTCATTCAGCACTGAACTACCCCAAATGACAAACAGGGAATGCTCAACATCCCAAGAACGGGATAAGAATGGATGATGTAGCGAGAAATGATGTCAAACCTTCTGATCAAAGGGAGGCAGATGGATAAGCAAGAGTAGCATCTGCTAAAAAAGAAAAAAAAATGTGACTCATTCAAATGGAAATATTTGAAGTTTTCCATGAGATTGTGGGTGACCAAAATTCAAAGCCCCAAAAGAAGAAAAGTGGAAAGAGCAGTTGTGACTTGGGAGTGAAGGATTAAACATGGAAATAGACAGCATTATGCAGTGACATTCAATGGCAGAGTTGCTCCTGGTTCAAGTGCTCCAAATCTTTGGCATGATCAGCAATTTCTATCAATAATTAAAATTGTCAGAGTAGACACTAAAGATAATATCCTGCATAGTTTCAGTATTGGTTTTCCTTAAATACATGTTTTCCTTCTATAAGGTAGTGGAAATCTTTTAGTAAAATCTTTATGGGTGTCATGAATTTATTAACATTATGTTTTACTTAAACTTAAACCCAATACTTTACACTATGTAATCCAAAACTTAAACACAATCATGACATTAAATAATAAAAGCTACCTTTCTATAATATAGTGATTATTATATTAAAAAAAACTCTGAAACTTTCTAAAATATTCTAAAATCTTATAGAACATCTTTTAATCTTTTAAATCTAGAACATTCTAAAACATTTTAGAAATATTGTACATTGTTTTTCAATCTCTTCCTCGGTTCTAACAATGGGGCTTTTCTTTTACTACATGTAAAATATAGGGGGCTGACTTGCAAGAGCAGGTGATAACATGGATTAAAAGTCAAATACTAATTTTCTCTCAAATTATAGAGGTCTAGTGTCAACAAGATAGAGGTCGTCAACTCTATATAAGCAAAAGGAAAATCATTTATATATATCTCTCAACTAAGCACGTATCTTCACGCACGAGTAGCAGCTAATGTTGTGTCTAACTTGGTCGCAATGCAAGTTGCACCGCGCTCATTCTCGGGTTATGACGTGTGTGGCCGCAACGTTGTGTCGTCTTTTCGTGGCAAAAGAGGGGGGAAAGACAAGGGAGCAAGAAGAGAGAACCAGAAGGATGGATTGCTAGCTCTTGAAACCCTAACCCTAATTTTATTGGGCAACCCTAATTTCTTATAAACCCTAACCCCAAATATCTATCAAAGCTCTAAATCTCTCAAAAATCTAAGATCTTTCAAAAATCCTTAGCCGAATTGAATCTCTCAAAACCTTAAGCTCTCAACAACCCTAATCCAAAATTTGATCTCTCTAATCCAAAACCCTAAAATCTTTTTAAAAAAACCCTAATTCTCCCATTCGAGCGACAACTCTAGCAACCCTATCCCTATAAATCAAAACTCAAAAGATCTAATCCCGATTATTCTTGCCTTACAAATCATATATGCTCTTATTCTAGAGAACCATTGTAATCCAATTTATTAAGAAACCTCTTTAAATCTCCTGTTATTTACGTTTTCTTTATTCGTGATCGTGTAAACTAAGAATATTGATATTTTTTGCTCGGAACCTTAGGGGTCTTGCCTCGACTTTTACATATCCTTTTCAATTTTCACAACACCTAAGATCATATGAATTCATTCAAATTTCGTGGTCCAAGGCCAAGGTCTCATTCATAGCAGATGGCGCATGCTAGAGTCAAACATGTGATTTTTATGCTACATTGTGATACGTAAGAATCAACTTATTTATACATTACGCAAGAATCAACTTATTTATACATACACAATGACAATTAAGAGAAGTGTACGCGGTGGTGAAGAGTCACTATCACAAGAGGTTTATAAAGGATAAGATAAGTGCTCATGTACCTATGCAACTGCCAAGTAACATACAAGAAGGAGATT
Source organism: Azolla pinnata (assembly GCA_037176905.1). Lineage (NCBI taxonomy): Eukaryota > Viridiplantae > Streptophyta > Polypodiopsida > Salviniales > Salviniaceae > Azolla > Azolla pinnata. The sequence goes on from JBBBWG010024368.1 coordinate 8,242, forward strand.
AAAGAGAAAAAAGAAATGATATAGATTCTTTACCACAGAGTGAACCAAATCTAAAGATTAAGAAGATGTTTTTGGATACATTCTTCAAATTCTTATGGTTGCTAATTGAAATATGGAAGGTTAAAGGCTTGGTAGGTACACACTAAATAGGCAAGTTTAAATGAGAGTTGAGCAAATATATAATTCATAGTAACATGGACTTTGTCCTCTTACAAGACCACCATTTAAATAAATAAATAATAACATCATATCGAAATTTACTACAAGGAGTGGGAAATATATTAGATATGGCCAAGAAGAAAATGCAAGCGGCATATGTCTAGTAATCAAAGTATTTAAAGGCAAAATGTAGTGGAACATAAAATATATATTAATATAAGATAGAGCACGTTATGTGATTCTAGAAAAGCAGAATGTCAAGTGGGGAACGCACCCAATCAAGCTGTTGCAAGAGTTCCTTTCTGGTTAGACTTATACTTGAGCTTACCTGACTCAATAACACACTTGATCGTTGTTGGGGACTTCAATATGGTGGGAAATCTATATTCTAACAGAAGAGGGGCCAACCCATTTTCATCCATGGCCATGAGTTTGTTACATGAGAGTGGTTAATGTTCAAACTGAGAGTAGCAAATGCATGGCACTTAAGGAATTTTAATCGAAGTTATAAGGGATGTAATAATGATGAATCAATAATAAAGAGAAAATTAGAGAGAAGAGAATGGTTTTAAGGGTGATTAACAACACCAACCATCCTCAAGCAAAGGACGGAAGACGACTATAAGTACCATGATCTATATCCCATACCACAAATAGTTTAACCTTAGATAACGTTGGAAGCTCAACAAGTACGGATCCGTTCACAGAGAGAGCCTAGCCTCATCAAGAGAGTCTTCATAACATCTCAGAATGCTTTATTGAAAAGAGATAGCTAGTTTTCTTTATATAGGTCAAATTCCCAAGGCTCCCTCACTATTAAGTTCATTCACATTTATCTAGTGGCCAATGAGTTTTTCCTAGTCTTAAGATAATTAGTTTTCCACTTATCCTATCCTTAGACCATTCAAATTAGTCTTAAAAATTAATTCCTTAGGTTACACCCATGACAAAAGTTATCATTCTATAGAATTCTCATGATCAAATAGAGGTCTAAAGGCAAGGAAAATATGTAAAGTGGAAGAGCAAGTTGGTGAACACGATGCATCTCACAAAAGAGACTCAAAATGAGAGAAATTATCGAATCAATGCTAGACAAAATTTGCATAAGTGATCTCTTTGCGGACAAGAGTGGACACATGAGGATACTACAACCCAAAACCTTGGTATCGAACCATACACCTAAGGCCCTAAAAATATAGAGATCATATAAAAGAAAAAGGGGAGGCAGATGTTAATTCTGGATAGCGTGTTTAAAGATATCTCGCTGCAAGCGAATGTTCAACAGATCTGGTCGACTATTGAGCATGAGGGCCATACACAAGTCAACATGTTGGCAGTAGTGTTGCAAGAGACATCAAAGTTTTTTAGAGAGAATGTTAGTATGGAAAAAGATGGGAAATTAGCAAAAATGGGAAATTATTTGAGGAGATACCTAATAGCACTTTAGAGATTGCAAGAAAAATTCTTGAGGTATAGATGGGTAGAGAGTCTAAGTGCATCATGAATGGCAACAAGTAGTGGAGATGGAGAGAAGAAGAATGAGTTCCACCTACATAAATAGAGAGCATATTGGATGAAGATCATTGTAATGGAGAGTTCTTCAAGGTAGTCAAGTAGAAATAACTTTATGCAAGAGTTTAACAACTAAAGAAACCAGACTGCTCTATCACCAATGACCTAGAGGAGATGACACAAGTGGCAGGGAGAACTTATTTCCTAAGAGGAGTACTTGAAGCAAATAGGGAGAAACATATAGAAGGTGTGGGCAGCAATTGACTCCCTTAGAAACAAAGGATATGAAGATGGTCAATTGTAGAAGTCGTAGAAGCCTTATATTCTCTACCTAAACAGAGCTGCCTAGGAGGAGATTAATTTTCAACTGAATCTTTCTTATCAATTATTAGGACACTATCAAGAACCCTCTTTGTGATGCATTTTAAAAAATAATTTATAATGACAGAAATGCTAGAAACATTCAATAAATGACTCATTTTTTTAATTCTAAAAGGGGAATGGTCCTTAGATTAAATACAAAATAGAGGCCTATTACTATACTCAATACAATATACAAGATTCTAGCCAAAGCTACAAGTATGATAAATCAACATTTTATAACTTCTCTTATTCCGGATTTTTAAATAGGTTTTATCACAAAACAATCAATTTTGGATAATGTCTGACATTGTAGAAGGCAACAATGTTGGCGATCAAGTTTAAATAAAATTTTATCATCTTAGTTTTAACTTTTGAAAGGCATATGATCGAATTGATTGAGAATTTATACAAGGTACACTTACAAAATTTGGCTTTTCTATGGCTTCGGTAGAAAGTATTATGACATTATATATGTTAAAGTTGACAAACCTAACTTTATAGCACGACCAAGTTAATCGAACTAGAAAAGTCTAGTTTGGCTAGAAGATTAAATTAATTTATAAGTCGATACATTTATGGACCGACCTTACTTTACCTCATTGTGTGCACAAGGTTGATTGCCTTGAATACACGATTGTACGTGTATTAGCCACTACCTTTATAAGAAAGAATCTAAGTCTGTTCATATAATATGCCCATGCAATACATTGTAAAGGTTGGAGTATAATTTTGAGGAGTGAATAAAGGTGGTGCTCGCAACTTCTTCATTTTATAAGTTGAACAGCTAAGTTCAAGCCCTCAATGTCTATTTATACAGGGTGTTTGTCCAAGGCTACTCATATAGGATATTCTCACTTCTTGTTTCTCTGTCTCATTCTCTACATACTCATTTATTTGTATATGCATACATTTTACATACATGTAGCATTACAAACATATATA
>JBBBWG010024379.1:0-11215 GCA_037176905.1 Azolla pinnata
CGGATGGACTCCCTAACTGGCAGGGATCGGACTGCTGCCAAAAACCATAGCATGGGGACTATCCGCTCGCCGCAGGGCTAGTCGTACGCAACAGGAGCAAGGTAACTCCCCCAGTTTGTAGAATGTTCCGGGAGGCACTTGAGTCCGAACGCTATTATTCATGTGCGACCAACCCTCCGAGAGTAACTGTAATAAGCAGGTTCTGTGTACGCAGTACCAAACGGCGAGTCAACTACCAGACGCGCAACCTAGGGATCACCCGAATGGACTCTATAAAGATTGACTTCAATATAAGTAGAGCATAGCCGCCCAATCCTTAAAGATCGAGGCTTTGCTGGCCCGTACGGGTGAAAGATCCTGTCGTAATGTACTCCGGAAATTACACCAGGCAACCCAAGTCGAGCATGCGACAATGCCCCCATGAAGAGCTCCGAGGAAAGGGAGGTAGATGATAGTGTGATATTCTGTAAACGGACACGCAGAAGCGTCCCCGTACTACACCTAGCGAAAAAGAAAGAAATCGTACGTGGTGGGATAAGCGAATTAGGAGAATGCAGTTGACAGACTGGGAAATTTCCCGACCGAATCTCATATGAGACAACTGGAGTAAGCTGCTTGCTGCTTTGGGGCTGGCTACTTCTACAGCCGAGGAACCGGCGGACGCAAATGGAATGGGCGAAATGGAGATACCTACTCCTGTGAGTCATAGAGAATATACGCTCCGGAACTTGCCAAACAGCTGACTCTCCGACCTATACAGTGGTGGTAAGTAGGTCACTCTTGTAGTCAGACTAGCAAGTCGAGCCGCTCGCAAACAAAACTTCTCCAGCCAAGCCAGGATTGTCCTAAACGTAAGCCCTGGACACACAACAATAGACATTCTATACTTCCCCCAACAAGAAAGAAGTGGATAGCTACGCTTGACTCGCTGAGCAAGATGCATTGCGACTGGATTCCCCCCGCCTCACTATAAGTCCTAGAGTAGTGCGGTATGGTAAAGCAACACGGCTAGCCTTCCAGAGACCCGAACTCGCTGAAAGCCAAATGGAGTTCTCTATGCCAGCGGGACTTCCGTAGTCAAATAATCGTCCAACCAGGGAATCTTTGGTTCAAAATACCTTCGGCCTTCTTTCGTAGAGTGAAGGGCGTGGGTGAAACTTTTGCTGAATGAAGGACACAAGGTGCAACGGTTGGTAATTTTGAAGCGAACTCAGATGCGTCTAGACATAGTAAATAGAACTTGAATTCAGGCAACTAAGCCACGTACTCTGAACACATAAACCAGTGTTCGATTTGAAAGGTTCGCTTGTTCCCGTAAATCTCCAGCAGAAGTCATCACAAACGAGCCACATGCGGGGAAACTTGCACGTGTGGTTCTGACCAGAGAGGGAAGACCTACCCCATCGGTTTCTAATAACCATCGTACCGGTCGCCGCTGGCGCACCCATAACGTTTGCTAATCTACCATATAATAATGGTATGAAAGACAATTCGACATATTTTCGCGAAATATTGCCACTATTAAGTACGGCTAGTACTATTGTTACGTGTTTGGATTATTTGAAACGGGAGAGGTTGAATGCTTCTGAATCCATTGTATTAACTTTACCTTCCACTCGCAGTATGCCTTTCATGGTCTTGGCCTGCGATTCAATTGCCATGTATTTAGCTATCGAGCCTTAAAGTTCATGTTTTCATGTGATCGCAGCCTTGAAGAGAGACTCTGAATTTTTCATGGAAGCCGGCCTAAAATATTCTATTTCAGGTGCATTCTCCTCCGGAATATTATTGTTTGGGTACGACTGGCCAACTACCGATATAGGCAGCGATGGCGACGAGCTATGCCTTAATTTCCGATGTGCGACATCTCAAAACCTGGTTGGGATAGAGATTCTCCTGGTCTCATTCCATGGCGGAAAGAGTCCTCGGCGTAAAGTTAAGATTAGAAGAAGTAGAGCGAAAGAAATATACTTGGAGGAGGGTCCCGAGAGAGAGTGTAACCCAGCAAGGACAACGGGAGGGTGCGAAGAAGCCCAATACTTCAACTAAAGGAGCGACCTTAGTTGGTTCACTAAACCCCAACCCAGCGCTACATGTTCTCCTGGGTCCCGCCGAGGATCCCTCAAGTGCCCTTGTCCCGACTTCTCCCGGGATAGGCGTTATCGAAGACAAGCCAGGAATGGCCGAAGTAAGTGGACACCCACCTTACCGGTTAGAGAGGCCCTCTTTAAGACATTCACCAAAATGTTCACAGGGGCTAGGAACACTCGATCGTAGGAACTTCCGTACACCACTTACGGATCGCTCCGGGGTACGCAACAACCTTGACCAAATCTACCAAACGAATCAGGCCTTCGGCCCCGATCACGTGCACTATCAGCTTTATCCAATACATGGTCTTGGATAAAGATTTGCTGTTTACTGCTTACGGAAACATCCGATGATCACACCCCACCCCTGCCACGGGAAATTATTCAGAACTTCAATCTTCCGAGAAGAGAGAGAAAGATTCGTAAAACTTTTCAGTCAAACAAGATATTCGATCCACTTATATAGATATATCTATGTACATATTCATATGTACGTATTCTTTGCTCTCTATTTTGTAGAACCTTCGTTCTTCAAACCAACCTTGCGGCGGGCGCGGCCGGCGTTCTCCTATTAAATCATTCCCACGATACGGGCAATATGATACTGGCATTATCAATGTGTTAAGCGAGGAAAAACTGAAGATGGATTGGCTCTCAAGCAAGATGCCAGCAGCAGAGTTACAGAGAGCGCCGCCCGCGTTCGAGACCTTCTGATGGCCTACCTCGCCCCTAGACGAAAGGGCAACCATCTACACCTGAAATACTGTCGACAGGCGGAACAACAAAGAGTGCAGTCTCCCGATCAAGGAATTTGATAAGGTTTCGCAAGACACTTCAACATATACCTGACGTTAGCAAGGGGGAACCAAACCAAGGTTTCTGCCTCGGTTCCCCCGGCAGGCAGGCATTCTCGGAACGCCCGCATGAACCGCCGGTTCATCATGAAGGCCGATGAAGCCGCTTAATGAACGATGCCCGGATGAAGCGGTGGGTGCGCAGGACCAGTGGAAATCCATCGTGTCCGCAGCGAAGGCGCCGCAGAGCGACCCGATTATTAGATACTTATAGGTTATAAACCGTAAGCCTTCAGCCTTATGCAAATACCATCATGAACAAGTGGTCCTTAGAACAAGGTGAGAATGGGGGGAGAGCTACTAGAGGCGTTCCTTCTGGAACCCGGCCTTCCCTTCAGTTGAGTGGCTGAAGCCCCGCCCCTGGCTGGTAAGCGCTATGCGCCATTCCTTTAACGTAATGAACGTTGAGGGCGCGCGCGCAGTTTTATTTCCAAAATGAAGATCGAGGTGGAAGGCCTCATAATGAGATAGGTTCAATAGTGTCCGTGCAAGCCGTATGCAGTGAAAGTCGCACGTACGGTTACGAGGGGGTTCGCGTCTATACGTGGAGTGTGGATGGGAGCCTATGTCGCCCTATTTGTTCTATGATCTATGGGTCTACTGGAATCACTAACTTTGAAGAATCAGCCAAGACTTTCACTGGATATGAAATCACTTTGCTCAGTGCTCAATCTAGTGGTATCTTTATGGGGATCCCATTCATTGCTGTAGGTTTCTTATCCAAGATTACTGCAGTTTCTTTTCGAGCGGCCGTAAGACGGCCTGTGGGTACCGGCAGATTGCGGCCAATCTCAGTACTATCGGGGCGCCTTATGTTATGCTGCTGGAGCGTGGAACCCATCACTACCTCGTAAGAGCGTGAGACTATAGCATGTTACAAAAGCGCGGTTGGGGGCTAGGAGGTGAAGGGCACCGCGCGAACTCTTCTATAGTGTCACACGAGAGAAGCCCGCCCGCCTGGCGAATCGAAGTTCCAGTCAACTGGCCACCTGGTTAACCTGTGCCACAAGCAAGCACAGTGGAAACGCGCGGGCGGCGGGCGTTGGTGTGCTTCCTGCCTGTCGAGATTAAGCAGCGACAAGGTCTAGATTGGAGGAGCTGGAAACAGCTGCATGAAAGCCGATTACTCAACTCAACCCCTTGCTTGGCTTGGGGACAATTAACGAAACGATATCCCGAGACACCAAAACCATAGGCTGTATCGGCGAGATCCAACGGTGAGCTAGATCCCCGGCTGGAAGTCATAGGACCTTTAGTACCCACTGCATTCCGTGCCACTTCGGCCTTTATGTTACAAGCCAACCAGGCAAGAAGAGCGGCTCGAAAACCTGCCTGAAGGCGGGGAAGTGGGGCACAGCAAACGCTCCTTCACCTCATTCCGTTCAGGAAAGGGATAACCAGGAGCGCGCGGGTCTTTGACCCCGAACAAAGCCTTTGGCCTTTGCTCGCGGAGCGAACTAACAAATTTCATTCTTTCAAGGAAACCTGCCGGATGGTAGCCATCTTCACCTGCGGCCGGCGGAGAAAACCAAAGAAAGAAAGAAAGAAAGCGCCTTGTTCTCTTCTCGGCCTGAGAAAGCACTGGCAACAACGGAAAGGAAGGGGTCTATCTATCTAATACCTGCTTATACTGAGCAGGTTTTATCCGTCCAAAATCCACTGCCGAATTCATTCCCGGTGACCTTATCCGACAGCGTGTGGAATGGCTGAAAGCGGCGGCCGGCGGCGGACTCTCGGGTATATCTAATCCAAGTGTTGTAGGGTTAGAGAGCCGTATGATGGGCGACTATCACGTACGGTTCGGGGAGCACTGTAGTAGGTCATTCGGGAATTCTCTGAACTCTTCGCTAGGCAAACAGCGAGTGAACGACAGCTTTCTTTGCTGCACGGCTCGGTTAATGATTTACTTTCGACCCTATATGTGTGGGCACCTGATGTATACGAGGGTTTACCTACTCTGGTTACAGCATTTTTTCCCATTGCACCTAAAATATCTATTCCTGCCAATATGTTATGTGTTTCTCCCTATAGTTTCCACGATCTAACATGGTAACAACTCTTCCTTTTCTGCAGCATCGCTTTCATGATCCTAGGAGCACTGGCCGCTATGGCCTAAAAAGAAGTAAAAAGACTTTCAGCTTATAGCTCTATTGGACATGTAGGTTATCTTTCAATCGGTTTTTCACGTGGAATCACAGAAGGAATTTAATCACCACTAATTGGTATCTCTATTCATATATCAATGATCATTAATGTATTCGCTACAGTTTTAGCATTACGTTAAACCTGTGTCAAATATATAGCGGATTCAGGCGCTTTAGCCAAAACTAATCTTATTTCAGCTATTACTCCGTCCGTTACTATGTTTCTATACGCAGGAATACTCCCGTTAGCCGGCTTTCGTAGCAAATTCCATTTGTTCTTTGCCGCCCTGAGCTGTGGGGCTTATTTACTAGCTTTAATAGGGGTAGTTACTAGTGTCATCAGTCGTTGGGCGGCCGGAAGGGGTTGCCTAGAGTCAGTGTAAGAGACCTGCAGGCAGGCAGGCAGGGTCGTGCACCGGACGCGTAGCTTACCAAAACGTCGCAGGACAGATGGAGAGAACGCATCTACGAAAGGGCAAGTGAGGGGGTGCCGCTAGGATCTCATGAACCTACCCAAGATCCTTGTATGAGTCCGCCGCTATCACTACACGAGATGAACCTAAGTTGCCGTAAATCAAAGTATCCTTCAGTGTGATGAGACTCCCAGCCAGTTACAGCGCGCGATTGCTGAAGTGCCCCCTGCCGGTGATCAGAACAACGCAAGCCGGACGAAGACAGACGGAGCAGATTACCCATATCACTGCTGCTGGGGACAGGGAACAAATCGGCATCTCGATATGATAATACAGCCCTTAGGGAATAACGGCGAAGTCCATCCAAGAGGAACAATTCGTCTTAGAAAGCGGCCGGCCCGGCCCGGCCGGCGGCGAAGCGCAGAAAAGGCCTTCGCGCCCTACAGGCCTTATTCGTTCGTTGGCCAAGTTAATCAAGTTCGAGAGAAGAAGTGAAGCTGGCCAAGCGACAGTGTTTTCTGGCAGGTCTCCGGGAGTGCTTGCAAGGAAGAGTGCGCAAAGAAAAGATTTAAAGCGGGCCGCGTTGCTATATATAGGTAGATAGATATAGATACATCCATCTATCTATACGTATCTGTTTCTTTTTCTACCAATTGTATAGAAATGTTCCTCTCCTGATTATTTACTGCGCTCTTCCCATAGCGGGCTCTGCGATGGACGGCAGAAGGTCCATAGTACCCGCCTACCTAAAAGGAACCCCTTTGTCTTGGTTTCATTTAGGGGAAAGCACTGGAATAGTGATCCGGTAGCCGGGAAGGGGCCTAAATAGCTGCTAAAAGCCGAATTATACTCTACGTATTCACTCTGCTTAACCCCCTTTTGTTGGATCCATTGGATGCGTCTGACAGAGTTCAGACAGGGGATTCGATCCTTGTGAATCTTTGGATGCATAGCTTTTTGAACAGGGCCGCAGGTGGTCTGAAGGAGATCAAACAGGGGAGGATAAGCAGGCTCGCCCCTTCCCTCGGTATCCCTCCCGCTCCCCCCGAATGAAAGGGGAGAGCCGAAGACCCTGCGGATGGGGGAGGAAAATAAGTCCTCGAGAATAAGGACCAATCTGCCTGCTGTTGAAGTGGGCATCGCTGGCTGGCTGAGAAAGCGCTATAGCTTTCTTGCTCCGCTCCTTCGTTCGTAAAGCCAACGGCGGGGCGGAAGAAGCGGTTTTCATCATGCGGGCCGGGCGGAGTTATCTGAACCTGAACGATTCAGAACTAACATCCGAAGCAAGTTGAGTGGGTGAGCCGTATGATGGGCGACTGTCTCCCGCGGTTCTAGGGGGACTAGGTACCCTGGGACACTGGGGGTCACTCCATTTTATTATATACGCCTGGTGAAAATAATGTATTTCGATACGCCTAAAAGATGGATTCTATATAAACCAATGGATCCTGAGAAATCGTTGCTACTAGCTATTAGTTTCTCGTCGATTAGTTTCCTCTTCTTATACCTTTCTCTGCTTTTCCTAGTCACTCATGAAATGGCACGTTGTCTATGTATTCGAGTGGTCTCATTGAATCTCTTCACTTCGGGGTGGGGGTCCGCCCCCCGCCTGCTGCTTTTCGCTTTAGTTGCGGTTGTATGCCGTGGACACACGGATAGATTCATTCCCTAATATCCCCGGCTCGGACGCCCTTTCTGGGTCCTCCTATCCCACGAATATGTTTGCAGGGTTAATCGGGTCGGGTGTATTCACTATACCGAAAGACGACCAAAGTTGCCCAAAAGCAGCCCTCCGAAGTGGCGCCCTCCTTAGGAAAGTTGGTTTGAGGGAGAAAATGGTGGAAAGGTCAATTCGTTTCATTTCCATGGAAGAGGAGGGTACGAGCGGGTTGAGTTCTCTAGCCTAGGCAAAGCATCAGATATACGTTTCGCTATCCATTAACAACAGTGAAAGCGTAAATCTTTTTCAGACCTAACCTATTGGGTGGGAGAGGCAGGATTTGAACCTGCGTAGAAAACCTTCAACAGATTTACAGTCTGTCGCTTTTAACCACTCGGCCACTCTCCCCGTTCAAAGTAAGCTTTGACTGACTTTCTGAGCGATTGGGAAGAGAGAAATCGATTAATCTACACGTCCTAACCCCTTCCAATAGACTAATCGAACAAGTAGAGGTTCAAGGAATCAAACAAATAGAGGCCATGTTGAATGCCGTCGGTACACCTATGCTCGGAGCTTCTAAGAAATGTCATGGCGAAATAGCAAGCAAGCAAGCAAGCAGCTTAACACTCGCTCGAAGTCTTTGAAATAATTGCCTCGAGAGCAAGGCTTCGGTCCTTCTCGATAGAATCGTCACGAAGCGAACCCAAGGTGACTTCTCGTTCTCCCTATTCTTATTATTATTATTATTGTGGGCGAGGAGGGATTTGAACCCCCGACACCGTGGTTCGTAGCCACGTGCTCTAATCCTCTGAGCTACAGGCCCTGTCCCCACTGGCCCCAAGCAACCTTTTCTTTCCTTACCCATTTCGTTCGGGCGGGTTAGAAAGATGCGGAAGCTTAGGATCCTCTCTCAGAATATGCCGACACAGAAAAGACGCCACACTGCGAACAAACAAACAAATAAGACACTTTAGAAAGAAGGAAAAAGGCGTAAAGAAGGTGGTATCGTATCTGTTACGAGGCATAACATACATGTATTCTCGATCATTGAGTTCGGGTATACTTATTGAAGGGAAGTTCATATAATTGAACTGGACTCGGAAGCAGGTTAATTGATTAAAGTAAACTAAACCGCCCGCGAATTCTCCTTCAAATCAATGAAAAAGCCGAACAGAGCACAAAGCAATGTAAATTGATTGGCCGTTACTATCCTATGTTACCATTCGCGAGCTGTGGTTCGGGGGATCCCTGAGAAATGGCGGACCGTTGTTGTTCTCGAGCAAGCAAGAGAGACACTTGGTCAACAATCCCATTGAGAATCTTCGTCCGTCGTTTTGGGCATCTTTGTCGTCGTCTCGTAGGTGCCATGCCCAGATCCTTGTGGTATCGATAAGGTCATCACGTCTTATAAAAGCACCAATACCCGGCCGGTTTTCATCATGCGGAAGAAGCGGAGCAAGCAACTCTTCGTCGTTTCTTCGGCTGGCTTTTCACCAATACCTGCCATTCAATCTACTTACCATTTATCCTATATGACTGGCTTTTTTTGATTATCGCCGTCTCGAGGGCGGGCGGGCCTATTGAAAAGCTCTAGTCGATCAATTCTCATGTTTGTTTCAGTTACTTTCTCCGGATGCAAGACTCGAACTTGCGACCCATGGATTAACAGTCCACTGCTCTACCGACTGAGCTAATCCGAAACGAGAACGGGTGTATTATTGACCCGAATGAAGCCAGCCCTGCACCTTTTTTCCCTATCTCTATAAGAGGGTGATGGAGTTGTGAAGAGTTCAAAGTGAATAGAGACTGGAAGCTGGCTAAACGAATGGCGCGTCTATATACGGCAATTTCCTTACCAGACTATACTATAGGGGGCCAGTACCGAAATCTTTCTGTCTGTAGCCGGGCCTCTCACCAACCAAATAACATGGCGCCGCTTTCCCAGCAAGCACGAGTAGGAGCGGAAGCTGAGAAAGAGCTTTGCGCTTTATCCCAGCATCTATCTCAGCAGAAAATATGTATCTAATCAAGCGTAGCGGTCAAGGTCATTACATGACCGATATATCGATCTTTTTCACACCATCTATGGTGAAGCGGGCTTCGGTTTGCGACTGAAGGGACGGGACGAGCGCCGATCTCTTTCTGAAAGGTTAACTCGATGAAAGCGGATCTGCATTCCTTTTCGAGGGTTTATCTTGCCTTTTTTTCTCCTCAAGAGAAGAGATTGGCGGGTCGACCGGCGATGAGGATTTTGATATGCTGTGGGGAACCGATGAAGCGGGTCTGATATAATGAACCGGCTTCTAGGCGGTAAGCCTGGGCGCTCCATGTGAAGTCTCCCCTCTCGTCCCTTACAAGTCCTAGGTTTGCTTGCTCGTCAGAGTTTGATTCGCTCTCATCAGTCGAAGGGGGATCTCCGGCACCTTCGCTACTCCTCCAGTGACTCTTCCGGCGCACTTGTCTCGTTGACATGAGCACGCTTTCGGTCACAAGAGTTAGATTGTGCACAAACAAAATTGTTAAAAACTACTTTTCGCGAATTGACCCCGAATTTGCCTGCCCGGATGAAAAGGCTGGCTCGCGGGGAAGGGGAATGCCGCGGTGCATATGGTCTCGTTCGTTGGCCCATCGTTGGTTGGTTGTTGAGAACGGCCGGCCCGGCCCGGCCGGCAAGCAAAATTTCAACTGAACCCCCCAATCGCTCAAGACTTCGATCAACGAACAGATTGTCTTGTCGTCGGCAATTCAGAAAGTGTTAAGACACCCACATGAGACGATGCGGTGGGTTCAGCGGGCGGGGGATGTTTACATTCTGAACCACGAGAAACCAGCCCTCACTCATCGTGGGGACTACGGGACCTTGGGGTCCTGTGGACCTCTTGCTCAACCCTCTAACGAAGAGGCTAGGGACCTTTTGCTAGCCTCCCCAAGCAAGCAAGCAAGCAAGCAAGCAAGCAAGCAAGAAAGTTATCCCTTACGGGAATCGAACCCGTTTCTTCGACATGAAAAGACGATGTCCTAACCACTAGACGAAAGGGACTTGGCTTTGAAAACCTGATGAAGACGTGCTTGAATCAACTCTACACCCAGCCAGATGCTTATGGCAAGAGGTTAAAGCACTACGATCTGTAGTACCTCCTCTCAATCCTAGGACCTTCGGGTTAACCATTTCCTACTATCTATAGGAGGCATAGTCTTCACAACTCTATATACGAAATTTCCGGGTTTCAAAATGCCTAGATGACTCAGAAGGTCATGTCTTCAGAGAAGTTTCAGGCAGGTTACAATGCTTGTTTGATCCGTGGACAGAGGCCACAAGAAGCCGCAAGAAGCGGCGCAGAGAAAGACGTGGAAAAAGGACGGAGCGAAAGGTTACCCGCCCAGTACACGGCAATAATCGAGGTGACAGGATTCGAACCTATGGCCCTCTGTACCCAAAACAGATGCGCTACCAGACTGCGCTACACCTCGTGCTTGCTTGCTGCTTTAGGCTGCTGCTTTAGCGAGGTTCATGAAATCTCGAAGAAAGCAGGCAGCAGCTGGGGTCTTTGAATAGTTAACGTCTCACAGGTCATGAGGCGGCTCGAAAGTCAAAGAATGTATATGATACTAACCGTACATTTTCCCTTCCCGCGCTGGTAGCTCAACTGTTAACCGCTTCATCCGCGCAAGCAAGAAGCGGAAGATTGGTCTACGGTTTCAATCCCTTCATGCGCTTCATGAAGAAAGAAGCGCTTCCTCCTCGCGCATAGCGCTTCATCCGGCATTTACCCAACGAATTAACTTCATCAAGTCAGTACAGTTAACGAAAGGACGCTGGCGCTTCCCTTTGAGATTCCCTCCAGCCACAGGTTCCCCTACGACTACCATGTTACGACTTCACCCCAGTCACTGACCCAACCGTGATATGCGCCAAGAAGACCACCAATACCAAAATGGGCCACACTCAACTAGGCATGGAACACTTTAGTAATGGGTGATCTCTGGTCGATGCTTCGGGCGAAACCAATTCCCAGGGTGTGACGGGCGGTGTGTACGGGGCCCGAGTACATAT
>JBBBWG010024401.1:0-11202 GCA_037176905.1 Azolla pinnata
ACCGCCCACGGATAATCATACAAGACTCGGATCAGAGACTCAGACGGATCGGGGCCCACGTGTCGTATGCGGTATAGACTATTCCCCTGTTGTGGCTTGTGTAACTATTGTTGAGGAACATTGAAAGTTTTAACTATAGAAGAGTTTCTAGGTGCTCATTGTCAACGCCCAGGATGAGGAAGAACACAGCTCTAGAGGTCTTCCAAGAGGCAAATGCAAAAACAAAACAAAACAAAACCCCAAAAACAACCATGGCAAGCAAGCCACACCTATCCCTTTGTATAAATATTTATTGTGAAGACACCTATTCTCTTCATCATGTATCTCATCCCAACATCTCTAGATCTCATCCCCCCCCCAAATCGATGGCACCATCATCATCGCCAGCATCGTCACATTCTAAGATCGCCGGTGGGCGCAATGTGCTCAATGGCTCTCACGATCGATCACAATCAACATCAGCATTAGCATCAGCATTAGCATTCGCATTAGCATTCGCATTCGCATTCGCATTTTCGCCGGTGGCGGTGGCGGAGGGAGCCGGGCAGCTCCCGAGCGGCGTCCATCTGTCGTTCACGGGCTTCAGCCGCAGCTCGCCCATCAACTGCAGCATCGACGGCAGCAGCGAGTTCGTGGCGGCCGAGATCTGCCGGCTGCCGGCCACCGGCACCGGGCCCGTCACGTTCTCGGCCACGTCGGGCACGTCGGCGCGCTACCAGTACCGCAAGAAGGTGCCGCAAGATTCCAATCGATCGATCGATCGATCGGGGATTCACTCCTTTCTTTTTCTAAGACACTCTTTTAAGCCGGGGAAAATTCGAAAAGATTCGCATGATAGTTAATGACTTTGATTTCTATATATGCGTGGGTGAAGGAAGGCAGTCGCCCTTGTCTGTCCCTTTCCTCATTGTGTGTAAACCCTTAATATGCCTTGATTTCTAGAAACATGCGTGGAGGTAATGAAGGCAAGTCGCCCTTGTCTGTCCCTTTCCTCATTGTGTATGAACCCTTAATATGCCTTAATTTCTACATGCGTGGTGGTGATGAAGGCAGTCGCACTTGTCTGTCCCTTTTTCATTGTGTGTGAACCCTTAATACGCCTTGATTTCTACAGGCATGGTGATGAAAGGCAGTCACCCTTGTCTGTCCCTTCCTCATTGTGTGTGAACCCTTACTTAACATGCCTCCGATTTCTACATGCGTGGTGGTGATGAAGGCAGTCAAGTCGCCCTTGTTTGTCCCTTCCTCATTGTGTGCGAACCCTTCCTTAATATGCCTCCGATTTCTACATGCGTGGTGGTGATGAAGGCAGTCAAGTCGCCCTTGTTTGTCCCTTCCTCATTGTGTGTGTGAACCCTTAATATGCCTCGGCTAAACAGGTGCAGCTGTGGTCCGCGGAGCACGGCGCCGCCGCGTCGTTCTCGACGTCTTTCGTCGTCGAGTTCCAGCCCACCGGCTCCTCATTGTCGTCGACGGCGTTGGGCGGCGGGTGGGCGTTCGCGATCACGCCCGACCAGCGCGTCGGCCGATCGGGCCCCGACAGCCTCGGGCTCTTCGAGATCAACCCCACAACTGGCGACTCGCTCCGCGGGAAGAAGAAGACCAAGACATTGGCGATCGAGCTCGACATCTCGCCCAACTCCGCCGCCTCCACGTTCCCCGACCCGGGAGTCCCGCACGTCGGCCTCGACGTCGACAGCGTCCGATCGACGGCCACGAGCCCGCTCGGGAGCATCGCGACGCTCGTCGGCCGTCGGATCGCCGTGTTCGTCGACTACGACGCCACCGGCCCCGGCCGGCTCGACATCCGCGTCCAGAAGCTCAGCGGCGCCGCCACGAGCCGCTCCGTCCCCGACAAGCGCAAAGCCAAGATCTACATCTCCTACTCTCCGCTCCGCCTCTCGAACCTCGTCAAAGAGTTCTCTTACGTCGGCTTCTCGACTCGCGTCCCCGTCGAGGACAACGCCCGCTACGTCCTCCGCTCCTGGAACTTCTCCACCAATTGGGCGCATGTCGCCTCACCCTAAACCCTAAATCCTAAACCCTAAACCCTAAGCCCTAACCCTAAACACTAAACCCTAAACCCTAAATCCTAAACCCTAAACCCTAAGCCCTAAACCCTAAACCCTAAACTCTAAACCCTAAATCCTAAACTCTAATCCCTGTTGGTTGGCCTGTGTGCCCCCCGCTGGGAATTGCTTCTCACTCATCCATCTGGATTTGGGCCTTAACAACGCAATACACCGCCTTGCCGTTACGGGCGTTAACCCCATGACAATGCAAGTCGTGTAGTAATAACGGTAATGGGTGTCACAACTCACCCCGACGATACCAATCAGCAGAGCAGAGGCGCACGTAGGTACTTGACCGGTTAACGAGATCTCAAGTCAAACCGTTTAAGCGTGAGCCAGTTCAAGAAAACTCGAGCTTGAACTGCTTCAAACCAGTTTAAGACTTCTGTCGGTATACACCAAAACCACGGTTTACCCCGAACTTTGTATGAAAATTAATACCTATTTCTACAAAAGAAAACAGCACTTAATCGGCTTAACGACTACAAGCCGGTTAAACCGAGTCGTCAGAAGCTCGAGCTGAGACGAGCCGAAACCCAAACGAAACCAATTAACAAAATTTCAAGCTTGAGCCAAGTCAAGCCAAGCCCACCAAGCCAGTTAAACTCGATTAAACAGTTCGGTTTGGGTTCAAGCCGAACTTGTTGCTGATACCTAGGCGCGGCTGTGGGCTAGTTCGTAAGGATGGCAGGTAAAAACCCCACCAAGCTGTTGCTCGATCTTACGACATCATATAACTTGTCATTTCCGACACCATCGAGTACAGAGAAGCCCAAGGGGTCAGGTGGTAAGGTGGTCTAGCGCTCTTCTTTCTTCCCAGGTTTCCTGCTCCTCTCTTTGCCGATCGTTCCAATTTACTACATTTATAACCCATGGATGAGAGCACTGATCGGCATTGGAAGGAGACGATAAGAGCCACATTGAGTGCGTATTGATGCTTACTTTGGATCGCTCTGTGGCGGCGGTGGAGCCTCGATCACATGCTCTCTCTCTCTCTCCGCTTCGCATTGATTTCGCATGCATTGCCCATGGCATCTGCTTCCCTTTTCTATCTAGCCTCAGTCGGAACGTCGACACCTGCGCAATACTGGTTTGCTCATGATCGAGCGCGCAATTGAGAAGACAATGCCGAGTCTTTAGATCAGACCTCGGACACTGGCTCTGTAATCACCGACGACAATGACCTCACATGGGCAAACGCAAACGTCCAGAATTGCTAGAGTCTGGCTACATTACATCTCGACAACGATTGAGCGATCCGCTACAGGTTCGCGATCATCTGAGACTAGCATGAATGCTATTATGTCCTCGATCACATGCAAACAAAGAAGAAGACGACGATGAAGAAGAAGAAGACGGCGATGATGTTAAAGGTTGGGAGAGAAGGGCGGCTAGATCTACCTAACCACCCCGTTAGCGACCGAGGATAAGAGATGGAGATGGGGAGAGATTCTCGAGCACATTTCTCTATCCATAGTGTTGAAGCCCCGGTTCTTTGGCTTGAACCGGAGATTGTGCTGAGTTCCTCTCACCGTAAAATTGAATGTCTTTTGATTCCGATTCGATCCCTCCTTTAACGAAATCGTAGAATTAACCCATGACAGAGGCGAGATTAAGACGGCTACTCTGACACAACCGCCTTTTGTAGTCGGTTTACAGCCACGCCTAGAATATGTACGGGTGTACGTGCAAAACACGTGCACTAGGGCCGATGTGCCTCTAGAGGCCCCCCAAGAGGCAAAGCCAAGCTCTCTGGAGGACAAGGAGAAAAAGAAAGAAAAACGGAAAGATATATTAACATCTTCTAAGACCAAAAACCGGCCCATGAGGCAGACATTACAACAAACAATTGGGGATGTGTATCGAATCGTGTTCAAAGTACAGAAAATAGTAACAAAGACGAACGGATTTACAGATAATGAGAGGGAGAGAAAGAGGGCGAGAAAGATATATTAGCATTCTCTAAGACTAAAAATTTGACCCATGAGACAAACAATAGAACAGTGAAATGTGTACCCTATCTATCCAAAGTACAAAAAATTAAAAACAAAAGTAAATGATTCAAAGAGAGAGAGAGAGAGAGAGAGAGAGAGAGAGAGTCAACCACATAGCTGATTTTAAAGTAGTTTTGATAGCAAAGTTTTTTTGTATTGTCATGTTGTTTTAATATAAACATACACTCATGAAAAGAGAGAGAGAGACTCAACCACATAGTTGCTTTTGAAGTAGTTTTGATAGCAAGGTTTTTTTGTATCGTCATGCTGTTTTAATGTAAACATACATTTATGAAGAGAGAGAGAGAAAAAAAAAGTCAACCAAGCCCATTGTAGATAGAGGTGGATCAGGCCCAAGGAATGGATGGATACAGCTTCCTTCCGACGCGCGCCAACGAAGCTCCGATTGTCTGCTGTGCATATACGGCCCTTGACGGACGTCCTATAAAGAGAAGAATCCGAGGCTTAGCCCAATACCCCAGAAACCCTAATCTTCCCCTTGGTTCGCTCCCAATATAACCCCCCTACCAATCTCATTTGACCAGATCAATATGGCAATGCAGGGATCAGGGCTCACGATCCTCCTCATATTAGCAGTAGTAGCGGAACTACTCGTAGCCCCAGCGATGGGCAGCACGCCCCTCCCCAAGGGCGTGAGCCTCTCGTTCACGAGGTTCACAGACTGGCCCGACTCGCCGCTCAACTGCAGCATCGACTCGTCGGCGGGCGTGGCCCCGACCGAGATCTGCAAGGCGTTCTCGACGGGGGAGTCGGTGATCTTCTCGGCCGCGAGCAGCCCCGTGTCGGCGCGCTACCAGTACCTGAAGAAGGTGCAGCTGTGGTCGTCGGCGGCGGCGGCGCGCGCCGCGGCCTCGTTCTCGACGTCGTACGTGATCGAGTTCCGGCGCAGCAGCGACCGGCGCGAGGCCGGCAACTTCTTCTCGTTCGGCGGCGGGTGGGCGTTCGCGATCACGCCCGACCAGCGCGTCGGGGCCTCGGGCCCCGAGAGCCTCGGGCTCTTCGAGATCGACCCCGCGACCGGCGCCTCGCTCCGCGGGAAGAAGAAGACCAAGACATTGGCGGTCGAGCTCGACATCTCGCGCGGCTCCGCGGCCGTCTCGTTCCCCGACCCCGCCATCCCGCACGTCGGCCTCGACGTCGACTCCGTCCGATCCGCCGCCACGAGCCCGATCGGCGGCTTCCCGACGCTCGTCGACCGTCCGATCGCCGTGTTCGTCGACTACGACGCGTCCGGCCCCGGCCGGCTCGACGTCCGCGTCCAGAAGCTCAGCGGCAGCGCCACGTCCCGCTCCGTGCCCGACAAGCGCAAGGCCAAGCTCTACCTCTCCTACTCCCCGCTCCGCCTCTCCGACCTCGTCAACGAATTCTCTTACGTCGGCTTCTCCACCCGCGTCCCCGTCGAGGACAACGGCGACTACTACCTCACCTCCTGGAAGTTCTCCACCACCTGGGTCGCTCTCAACGCCACCACCTAACCCTAACCCTAAACTCTAACCCCTAACGCCTAAACCCTAAACCCTAAATCCTAACCCCTAACCCCTAACCCCTAATCCCTAGCCCCTAATCCCTAGCCCTAAACCCTAAACCCTAAACCTTAAACCCTAAACCCTAAACCCTAACCACTAAACCCTAGCCCTAAACCCTAAACCCTAAACCTTAAACCCTAAACCCTAAGCCCTAAACCCTAAACCCTGAACCCTAAACCCTAGCCCTAACCCCTGACCCCTAAACCCTAAACCCTAACCCCTAATCCCTAGCCCTAAACCCTAAACCCTAAACCTTAAACCCTAAACCCTAAACCCTAAACTCTAAACCCTAACCCCTAACCGCTAAACCCTAGCCCTAAACTCTAAACCCTAAACCCTAAACCCTAAACTCTAGCCCCAGCCGTAGCTCCGACCCTACCTGTACCCCATCCCACCGCCTAAATCGACGTTGTGTGTGTGTGTGTGTGTGTGTGTGTGCTGCATTGTCACGCTGATCGCCTCCCTATTCCGGCTCTTTAATTCCACCCCTCCAAACTGAAAATAAGATCCGATCGCTGGCTCGCACAAGGCATACCATCGTGATCGCAACGTACGTACTCTGCTTTCGTGGCCTGCGAGATCCCCGAAGCTGCTATCTTTATCCTTGATAAATTTCTAGCCGGCGGCGCCCATTGTCTTCTTTCTTCTCTGCTCTTGTTTTCTTCTTGTGTGTTGTGCATGACCACTGAAACACCATCATGGTCATGTCATGGTGGGATCCACGATGCGGGCGGTGCAAGCATTATTATGTTCGGGGCATCACCATCGTCACCATCATCATCATCAGCATCATCATCATCATCATCATCATCATCATCATCATCATCATCATCATCATCATCATCATGTGAGCTGGTCGTAATCCCCATTCAAGAGCATCGGATTTCACGGATTGCATGATTGCACGTAGCGCAACTGTACGTACGTACAACCCGACGCTTAAGATCTCGTCGTACCAACGTACATACATACAACCCGACGGAAGACTAGGTCTCGATACTTTACCTGATTAACCGAATGTGAAGTGTCGATATAATCGATCATGTGCGTGCGCAACCTGATGAATCTGTTTTAGGAAGGCTTTGTAAAGATTAATTCGGATGTAAGATACCGATTAGCAAGACGGAGTACGAGATAATGAGCAACGGAAAGTGGAATTAGACAATGACTAAACTACCTGTTTGGGGCCCACTGCGGCCACGGAAAGTGTAATACAAGAATATAAAGGGAGTGTCAACTCGCTATGCGACAGAAGAAGACGGAGTCCGTGTTTTGCTCGTTATCGGCCATGTGAAAGATCTAGAAATCAGAGGAACACATGAGGATATGTTGTTGCCGAGTGGTAATGTTATTATGCCTTCACTTTGCTCTGCATATCCGTTTCTGCTATGTGGAGCAATCTCATTCAGTTTTGGAAGGAAATGTGAAGAAGGTTGTTTCTTCTCTCATTCATTAAGGGAGAGACACTAAGAGAAATCTCGGTAGGGCTATAATAAAGTTAGCTTTGCTGCTGACTTATACTTGCGACGTGCTCTTCAAGTATCTAGGTTCAGGTAAAGATCCGATTTTGATTGAAACTTAAAATCATGATGCACAGAACAATTTGTCGTTGCTCGGGCTAGTTCAATTTATACAGTGCACCCCATTAATAGTCATATAGATCTTTGTATGAAAAAAAAAAAAGGGAATGCAACGGGAGTAGCAGACTAGAATGTTGGTAATCTTTCGTCTAGACTACCAATAAATAGTCTTTCCTAAGAATACTGGTGGTTGCTCGAGTAATATCTATTCATTTGTGGGCCTTCCACTTCTAATATGCTCGGGGTTTTGGGCAATAATTTGAAGGTAGGATAGAAGTGGTACCAAGGAGCTTAGATCTACAAATTTGAGGGCTTAACATGCAATTAGAGTGCAAAATGCAGAGACAGGCAGAATTTCGACTGCGGAAAAAGATTCACATCGGGATTTGATTAGCTCGACATCTATGTGGTTCATTTGGAAGCGCAGATGTCCTGTGTTACATGCTTTGTGAATCCCCCCAAGAGAGACGATTCATGAATCGTTATGGATGGAAATAATTATCCGCAACTTAGGGGGGACCAGTTAAATGAATTGCGACGAGACGATGAGGAAGTCAGACGGCGAACCGTCATCGATCGAGAGAACTGTAATCCAATCGAAGCAGCCGAATGCCGCGTCCGAAAAGCCGTCGCCAACGGGAAAGCCGTGTCTCATGATCATAAAACCTCCATGTCCATGTGAGCGATGCTGGGTCGTGACTCGTGCCTGTCAAAGAAGCAAAAGTCTGGGTTTTTGGAAAGCACGAATCCACACGGTACCCAGCCAGCGCAAGTAGACGTCGGGATTGGGTCGAACGATCCGATCGCGCAGAAATCAGGCTGCATTAAAAGCATTCGATGCACGAAGTGTATGATCGATCTATCTGTCCACTTGTACATCGGACTCTCGATCGTGGCAGATAAGATGCATATACATATATGTATGTATACATGTCGATTCGATCGTGGCTAAGTGGAGCCGCTCATGCAGTCGCAAATGCCGACGGGCTTCGCACCGGATAGAATTATACAGGCTGTAGCTGCAGATATTAAAGACAGCCATCAGCGATTAAAGTAGCGCAGGAAAGGCGGTGATCGATCCTCGATTCGGAGCACAAGCAAGCGACGAAGTCAACGCTGAACTCCGGATGTCTTGTCTCGAGAGGCAGCGAGAACAAGGGCACAAACACTTCTAACTCCAACTCTCCCAATCCCCGACAACGGCTATAAGTAGCTGGACAAACAGCGTAGAGAAATCAATCAATCAATCAATCAATCAATCCCCTCCCCTCATTCTTTCTTCGGCCCAAAGCTACCATCGCCCGTGGAAATCGAGCCCCGAGCCGCTTATCATACAAGCGGATCGATATCGAGTCGAGTGTAACGTGTTCGCGAGGGCGTGATACGACGACCGACGACGATGATCGATACGAAGATGTTGGTGATGGTGGCGCTAATTTCGGCTGTCGTCAATGTGGCGATGGCGAGCAGCGATTCGCTCCCCGAGGGGATCAGCCTCTCCTTCACCAAGTTTAGCGAGTGGCCGGGATCGGCCATCAACTGCAGCATCGACGGGAGCACGGGGCTCGCGCCCAACGACGTGTGCACCGTGGTGGACGACGGCGCGGCCGTCGTGCTCTCGGGGCCCGACGAGGTCGTGTCGGCGCGCTACCAGTATGCAAAGTAAGTTTACGATTCTCAAACTCTTGGCTCCCTCGATCGATGGCGAGGCCATTCTTCTGAAAAACAAAACCGCTCCCACATACTAAACATTATTAATACTTGTTCTGCTCGGAAAAGAGAAATTCCGGTGTTTAATTGGCACAACAGAGCATCCTCTCGGTATAAATGATGTTTCGGTGGGCGGATTTTCTAACAAAATCGTTAGACATTATACTTGGTTGTAAGAAAATTGGTCTTATCGATACAAACTATCTCCCGTTATAAATGTGGGCGGAATCTCTAACAAAACCAGTACCGCATACTAAATAGACGTAATACTTGGTAGTAACAAAATTAGTCTTGTTGATACAAACCATCCCTTGGATGTAAATGTGGCCCAGACTTTCTAAACAAAACCATTACTACATACTAAGCATACTACATTGTGCGGTAAGAAAAAGTTCGGTCTTATCGATACAAACCATGATGACAGTCACGATCCCTTGGGAGTTCTAGAAGGTATTCGACAACCATCCGTCAATATAAACGAACGAGAACCATCGTCACACACTAGACATAATTACCTTGTAGCGGATTCTAATTCTCCGTTCCTTCGGATTGCCGGCCTCCAGGAAAGTGCAGCTGTGGTCGGCGAAGCACGCGGGGAAGCGCGCCGTATCGTTCTCGACGTCGTACGTCGTGCAGTTCAACCGCAACGGCGACTGGAAGGAGGCGGGCGTGTACTTCACGTTCGGGGGCGGGCTGGCGTTCGCGATCACGCCCGACCAGCGCGTCGGGAGCTCGGGCCCCGAGAGCTTCGGGCTCTTCGAGATCGACCCCGCGACCGGGGCCTCGCTCCGCGGCAAGAAGAAGACCAAGACATTGGCGGTCGAGCTCGACATCTCGCGCGGATCCGCCTCGTTCCCCGACCCGGCGATCCCGCACGTCGGCCTCGACGTCGACTCCGTCCGATCCGTCGCCACGAGCCCGATCGGCAACTTCACGACGTTCGTCGACCGTCGGATCGCCGCGTTCGTCGACTACGACGCGTCCGGCCCCGGCCGGCTCGACGTCCGCGTCCAGAAGCTCAGCGGCAGCGCCACCAGCCGCTCCGCGCCCGACAAGCGCAAGGCCAAGCTCTACCTCTCCTACTCCCCGCTCCGCCTCTCCGACCTCGTCAACGAATTCTCTTACGTCGGCTTCTCCACTCGCGCCCCCATTCAGTACAAGGGCACCTACGTCCTCCGCTCGTGGAACTTCTCCACCCACTGGGTCGCGATCTAACCATTCGTTGCTGCTCCCCGATCGATGTCTTGCCTTTCGGGCGGCGCAACGATCTGGAATGCATGATCCACCCTGACACTCACATTTGGAGCTGTATACCCTCCCCTCCCCACTGACGATTCTAGCCTTCTAATAATCTCACACGTCGCACCTACTTATCCCGCATTTGTAAGCTCGGCTCCGGCGTCCGAATGGACACAATCCGCCGAACGCAGGGTGCCGATATCGCACCAGAGCTTCTTAATCCGTGACCGTCATCGCCATGCAATTGCAGCTCATTCCATGTTCCTCTCTCTTCCCCTCGTTGGTTGGTGCGATGCATGTTCGGACTTTGCTCCGCTCCTCTATGCCACGTTGTTACATTACGTCTGCGAAGCACGAGACGATATTATGGCTTGGACCGTCGATGACCACGCATCACATCGATCGCCCCCGTTTGTTGTTACAACAAAGCGCCGCCTGTTTATGCCGCCTCTAGCTGCGGCATCTTTCTGCGACAATATATGATCGGCATGACCTGTTCTCAATGTTGTCGCGGCATAAAGACATCGAGAGATTGTTGCCTTTGTCATGGTTTAATTAACTAACTAATTACTTAACACTTGTTAACAATGTAGATGCTGATAAACAAACATTCATGCCTAATAACTTCACCTCTAATGTAAAAATACCCAAACCCTTGAAGAAAAATACATATATTAATATATTAAGCTTATATTTTCTAGTAAATATATATATATATATATATACATGTATGTATGTGTCGGTTGGACACATATGAATGGACATAACCATTCATGGAATGGTCGTTCCATGAATGGGTGCCAACACCGTTGTATATGACCGCCCCACTTCCTTGGCTATCAATCAATCGAGTACCATAAAGTTTTGAGGCATCCTCTCTCTTACCTCTCTCTCCTCCTTCTCTCTCTTCCCTCTCAATCCTACCTTAGGTTTTCTACATGGTATTAGAGCCCTAAACAAGAAAACCTCTTCAACAAACCGATGACAAGTTGCTTCTTGCCGAGCGCTGATCCGGACAGCCCTCCGCAACAAATGGCGCAACTATCAACGTCGAGTACCC
>JBBBWG010024434.1:0-11147 GCA_037176905.1 Azolla pinnata
CGCGCATTTCTCGACCTGCCAGAGGGCGGCGCGAAAGAAGATCAAGCCCATTTTCATGACCATGGATACTAGTCCGACCAAAATAAAATGGGTTATCAACCAAGAAGATGAAGATTGCACAAATATGTAATTTGGTTCGTCATGAAAGTGTTAAGTGATAGGCAACGAAGGTATGCCCAAGTGAAGAGGGAGCTGTGGAGAATTGCATTAGTGATCAAGTCTTATCGTGACTACCTCATTGGACCAAAAGTCATAATCGAGACGAATTGCCTACCAATCTTGGGCATGATATCTGGCTGCAATACACTAGATATTACCATATTACGTTAGATCACATATATCAAATCACTCAGCCCGGAGATTTGGCATATAGTTGGGAAGCATAATGTCATTGAAGACATGCTATCACAAGCACGATATGATGGAGGAGAAGATCGACATTCTAATAAAGGAGATGTTTGCTTGGACTTCTTCACAAGTTCTTATGCTCGCATGCTGACCACTTTCATAGAAGAGGACTACGAAGGCGAATTCGTGGAGATTGGGAAATACTTGAGTTCTCTTTAAAGAGATGAATCTTAGTCGACAGAAGACTTCCACCAAATTCGAGAGGTATACAAGTATTTCCTTAAGGATAGTCCAACTCTTTGGAAGTATGCAAAGAGGAATAATGGGACTCCAATGCGAGTTGTTTACAAGCTAGAAGACCAACAAAAACTCATATTTGAATTACATGATAGTGCCTGGGTAGGCCATCGAGAAATAGGGGCTATTTTTGCAAAGCTTAAGGAGAAATATTGGTGGCCAGGAATTTACAAGGATGTAATAGCTTATGTTGAAACATGTAAAGAATGTTAGATGTTTTCGAATGTTCGCCATCAAGACGAACTCCATCTGACTTGCCCCTTGGCTATACATTACAAGTGGATGGTGGCCATCGTAATCATATCAATGGGGCGATGGTAGATTAAGTATATCGTGCTCGCGAGACAGGTTCTTATCAACCAAGTTAAAGGTAGAACATTGAGAACTAAGGAGACATCATAGTATACAAATTCTTTCTTGAAGATATTATTTGCAAGTATGGATGCATCAGCAAGATAAAGGTGAGTTGAATGCCAATGAAGTTAAATAATTGTTCTCCAAGATAGGAATCAAGTTATTTCTTATGACAGCGTATAATCCAAAAGCGAACGGGAAAGTGGAATGTGGACATGGACTGATCATGAAAGCTCTAGTGAAAGCTTGCTGTGGGAAAATTTGAGAATGGCCGCGTTTATTGCCATTTGTATTATGGGCTGACAGGATTACTTAACACGGTAACAAGATACATGCTAGCAGAGCTCATATTTGGAAAAAAGCCGATAATGTTAGAGGAACAAAGTATTGTTTCATGGCTAACATTGCCTTGGCAAGATGAGATAAGCAGAGAAGATCTATTAGCCTTGAGGATTTGACAATGGGAACAAAGGTCAAAAGATATAGAAGTGGCTAGAGCATAGCTAAAGAATGCAAGGTTGAAGAACAAGAAAGACTTCGACAGACAACATTGACTTTGTCCAATGAAAATTTTCGCATTGACAACATTGACAATGAAGGAGATTGGGTGTTTGTTTACGACATTAACCTAGACAACCAACATAGTATAACTCAAAAATTTTCGCAACGATGGTTTGGACGGTCATATCGAGTGAAGAAAGTCGAAGGTAATACAACATATCGTTTAGCAGAGCTGGATGATACACCACTTGCTTTGCCAATAGCCGAGAAAAGAATCAAGATCTTCAAGAAAAGAGACCTAATGGAAATCGGATTCGAAGCTCTAGACGATTCTATCTTGAGTATCAAAGACGAAGTAGGTTAAAGAAGGGATAGAACCTTGACCAAAATTTGGCACATATCGGTGGATGTGCAGGTTTGGTGGGGGTGAATGTCGTGAGTTTATTCACACATGATATGAAAAATAATAAAATATTTTTTTTAGATTAGTTTGATGGCTTGTACGAGAATGAAACGGACAACACACATCAAAAGTTATGGAAATATGTAACTAGAATGGATGGGGGAACAAAGAAGTGAGATATCTCACATGAGTAGGATGACTTCAGATCTATTAATATATAAGGAGACCCCAAACCTTTCAATTTCTATCTAGGTGTTTAGAGCGATCTATAGTACATGCCCATTTGGAGCAATCCATAGTGCAGTGCCATTCGCAGTTGGATTGCTACGAAGTACACGAGAGTTGAACTGTTATGGATGTGCGAAGTAGTCGTACTATTATGGATGTTCGGATGGTCGATTGTTTGGATATTCAATGCACCAAATAGTATGGATGGACGGACGCGTTTGCATTCTGTCGATTAGTAAGGATCATATTAGATGTGTTTGTACTTGGTCGTAATTGAAAGTAAATGTCACATGGGATGCATCCAATTGAGTTGGAAATGCAAATTGGAGTTTCTTTCATGTTTAAGTGGAAATAACCTGGAGTTGGACATGTAAATCTAGGGAGGGGTTATACTAACCCTAATTTTTTGATCCAAGCAATCTCTCGGTGAACTCTAAACCTAATTTTCTAATATAAGCCATCTCTTGCAAAATCCTAACCCTAATCTGGGGAAGGGGAGCCATATAAAAGCTATTCACACGATTTTGAATTGAACTATAATTTCCTTAACACTATTCACACGATTTCTAGTATCTTCTGGTCGAAGGCCTAGGGGTCCTACCTTGACTTTCACACATCCTCGTATTTTCACGACATCGTGATTAGGAATATCTACATAAAGTAAACTATAGTATTACTAAAATGAACTTGACTGATTGTAAAGGCTCTCTAAATGATAAGAGTGTTTAAGCTCAAATCCCCAATTCTTCCACTGACTTAAGATATAGAAAAGAAATAAAAAAATGGAGATAATTATATAAACAACATATGTCTTAGTAATAAGGAGTTTGATGCATAAAAGAGTTCATGCTTAGTGTTCAATCAGAATGGTTTGATAAGAATGAGAGAACTTGATTTGCAAAGTTACCAATTGGAGACCAATGATTGAGACATTCAAGTGATGTGTTATAAGAGACATTCAAGTGTTGCCTCCAAATGTGTGCTAATTGTCTAACTCTTCATGATTACTGTTCTCTATGACTTGCATTAATAGGCATATAAGAGTATACAATTATCGAATGATGATTAGTGACTTGTATCAATAGTCATACAAGAGTATACAATTATCGAATGGTGATTAGTGAATTAGTAATCTCATAGCGATAACGCAAATGAAGTGCTGATTTCCTTCAAGTAGCCGCCCATGTCCTAAATTCATTTGCGCCAAAAGTGGAGATGTCGTTCTCAGTCCGTCTGCGAAGTCTCCCCTGCTTCTCCGCCTCCTCCTCCATCTCCATAAACCACTGCGTTCAACAAGCGATGCGCTGGCTCTCTTCCTCTCCTCCGTCTGTCTCCATGCTCAGCTTCTCCTCCACCAACACTGACCTCTCACCTTACATGGAACACATCAAGCGCTGCAATCGTGGAACGGTACGCCTTTCTTCTCTTCACCTTCCATGTCTTGCAACTATACGGACAATATGGAGGCAGCTGAAAGAAACGGAAAAAGTATCACTGCGGTTTGTCTTTTATGGTTTCTTGCAGCCAGACGAGAAGTCCAAATTTTTCCCGTTTGTTGTGGACAATACTACCATCGGATTCATCCACCCCAGGTAGCTTCTGCTCTTGACATCTTTTCGCTCCCACGGTAGGAGAAACACTATAATGTATAGTTATCTGTTAGAAAACCTGAAAGCAGTGTGCTTTAGAAATTGCATACGTCAAAAATCACCGTCTTGTTTGAAATCAACGATGCATCTGTGCCCTAATAGCATGAGGTATTTTAGAACAAATGTCTTCAAATATTGAGCTGTTTGTTAGTATATAATCAACAACAATTCTTAGCCCATCTTCTTTAGATTGCTCTTAATCAAATATGAAACAGAGGAAAGGTGTATGAATTGGAGAAATAGACAGAGAGAGAGAGAGAGAGAGTATGCGACTCTGTGGGCATTCGGGTATGTTTAAATTGAATTAGACAGTTTTCTGCAGCATTTATTATCATTTCCGGAGGTCTATGTGGTCATGAATGCAGCTCAAGACTGTCAAAATCCGACTCCAGAATGTTTTGTTACCCTACATAATGACCTGAAAACTCTAGAAGATCGTACAGTATCAGTTAACAAATCTTTGAGAGTCCTATACGAGGATGGTCTTATACCTGGTTGGAGAAATGAGGTAACGTATCTTCATAGGATTATCTCTTCCACGGGCTAGAGCAATAGATGCTTTGACTAGAACGTGTTCCATAAAATTGATTAGATTGTTTTCAAAATTTCCTTCTTGATCATGGTAACTTTTCTTATGTCTTGGACAGTCTTATATTTGCAGATGTATCCAGTAATCAATGCCTTTGGTTCCTTACCCTTCTTTTCAGTAGAGAGGGCTGCGGTTCCATATTTCGGCATAAAGGTGAGCGTCATTTTCTGATTATATGAGAAAATAAAAGCCTAAGGGGCAATATTGGTGAAAAATCATGTGATGTTTTGTAGTAGTATTTTACTCTTATCTAGCATTATTCTTTAAACATGACACAGTAATAAATTTGGTGTACTTTGATACGTGTTTTATAATGTGCAGGCATACGGAGTGCATATCAATGGGTTTGTTGTTGATTCCAATGGGAAAAAATATCTCTGGGTGGCTAAACGGAGTATGGAAAAACAA
Source organism: Azolla pinnata (assembly GCA_037176905.1). Lineage (NCBI taxonomy): Eukaryota > Viridiplantae > Streptophyta > Polypodiopsida > Salviniales > Salviniaceae > Azolla > Azolla pinnata. The sequence continues at coordinate 4,778 of JBBBWG010024434.1, forward strand.
ACATATCCAGGCATGCTGGACCATATAGTTGCTGGTGGACAGGTTTCTCCAAACTTCCATATATCTTCGTTAGATAATCGTCTAGTTCAGCCAGTCACGTTATTGCATAATAATTTTCCTGAACTCCATATGTAGTGCTATAAACAAACCATCCATCATGCTATTCATTCCTGTCTTGGGTGATGTTATGGATGAACAATATATAGAAACGGCACACTGATTTACTTTCTCAGATATGCATTAATGTGGTTTGTAGTTGGAGCAATAATTTGCTGAACATGATGCAGCCATAAGTTTGTCCTGTTAAAACAAAAATTTGATGAATATGATGCAGCCAGTTGGGCTTTCATGTCTAGAGAATGTTATCAAGGAATGCGATGAGGAAGCTAGCATCCCTGGGACAATTGCGAGGAGGTAAATGATGTTTTGGCTGGACCTCTATAAATAATGTAATTTCTTTATGTTACTGAAGCACTGGAATATGTGCATATTATCTTCGTTGGTTAAAGAGCAGTACCAGTGGGTGCAGTCAGCTATGAAGATATAGATGGGGCTCGTCTAAAACGAGATGTTTTATTTTGTTATGATTTACAGCTTCCTTCAGAGTTCAAACCCCACAATAAAGGTTAGTTTGCCTTCACTTAGAATTTCTGGGGATTTAAAATAAGCTGTGACGAACCATATTTTGTTTGAAAAGATTAATTTAGACTGTGGGAATGAAATAGATGGAGAAGTAGAGGAGTTCACTTTGCTGCATGTTGAAGAAGTGGAGGAGATCCTTCAAACATCAATGAGATACAAGCCGAATTGTGCACTAGTGATTATTGACTTCCTCTTTCGCCATGGGTATGCAACTCCTTTTCATGCAAATAACGGGTGCAGGCTAGCGGTTAACATGTATAACACTCAACTGAATTGTAAAGCACTAAAGTACATGGATGATTGTACTTTGTTTTAATTAATACTTCTACGTGAAATTTTATCTTGAGTGCTTGATCACACATTGTAATAACATCTTCAGTACTATATTCTTGTATGTCAAATAACCCTGACGTAATTCTTGTACTTATTTTTATCGAAGGTACATAACCCCAGATCAAAAAGGCTATTTGTCCATTATGTCAAGCCTACGACAGGGTGAATGTCTTTGAAGGCTGGCGGACATCAGCATTTTACTTCAATATCACCTGCATCATCTCATTTTAGAAAACCAAAGTCGACTTATGGCCTGACTTTCATCCTTGTATGGAAGGTTGAAGTAACATAAGACTTGTTTTTAAATTCTTAATTACACCTTCGCAGCTGGAATTATGGAAGATTTGAAGAACCGTAAAGGGTTTCCATGTGGACTTTCCATCATATTTTCTTATTCCCTCTTTGCCGTATATTCCAATGTCTTAGCTTTTGGTGTCTGATTTATTCCGTTCACACATCCACTTAAATTGGCAGTCAAGTGGTCACTTTTGCACTGTATAACCCAGTTAGTAATTAATAGCGTTATTTTCTACCCATGTTTAACTTTTTATTCCATTTGAGTCCGATCGTGAGCTGGTGGGAGGAACAAGCGAGAATGGTTCAATACGGCGTCTAACAGGCAAATCTACTAATTGCATTTACCCTCAACTTTGTGTCATTAGATGTCAATGTAATTCTTCAACGATAGACACTCATGTGCGATAATCCTCATTGGGATATGACCAGTGACTAATGACACCCATCGACACAAAAACAACAACATTATTCAATTTAGGTTATTTATAACACCAATTAATCATATATTAAAGAGAATAGTTGTGATCTATCAAGATACTTACAAACTCCGCCTTTAAAGATGAAGCACCTCCACTCTAAAAGACCGAACACCTTCGCTACTCCATCTCACTGTACCATGTGACGTGATCTCGATAGCACGTGTAACGACATGTTGAGCATTGGGTTCCAACGCCCCACGTGCCAAAGCCGCCCTCCACTTAGCATCGTGAAAGTTTCGGGGCCGCCCACCATTTAATCGTGATGGTAAGCTAGCTGCCTCCCGATCTACTATTGCCCAAGTAGCTCGTGTAGCCGCTCCAATGGTTCACAATATGTGCAAGTATGGTTCAATAAAACCAAACCGAGCTCACTATAGAGTGCTTGGGCATGGGGTACCGAGTATTAAATGCAAATCTGATCTACTCAATTACCCCCATCTCTATAAGTCACGAGGTTATAGACATTTCCAACATACACTGTGACTAGCTCTAAGAGGTATCGATGCATGCCTCAACTAGAGTGATCGATTACAATTCCCCAACTGTCATCGAGGGTGTCAAATGATCGGCCAACATCGTCACGAGCAACACGATCAGCAGTGGGCACTCCCATCCACATCATCATCCTATATGCAACACCCACGACATCCACGTCCACGTCTTGAATGATGTAATAATTAGCAAAATTATTACATATTTAGGCAAATATTAAAAAACATGACAAATTTCTAACAAATTTAGACAATTTCGGACAATTTCGAATAAAAGTCTAGGGTTTAGGGTTTAGGGTTTATAATAGATGTACACAATTTATAACAAATTTACACAAAATTTCCAAAATTATTCTAGATTTCGAAAATATTCTAAAATTTTGAGAAATATTGGCAATTTCTGAAAATTTTTAACAAATTTGAACAAATTTGAACTAGGGTTTAGGGTTTACAGTTTCTAAAAGATGTACATACTTTATAAGAGATATAGACGAAATTTCCAAAATTATTACATATTTAGGCAATATTACAAATATTTTGACAAATTCTGAAAAATACTCGCAATTTCTAAATAATTCTAACAAATTCGAACAGTTTCACACAATTTCGAACAAATTTGGACAGGATTTTAGGGTTTAGAGTTTATAACAGATGTACACAATTTATAAAAATAAACACAATTTTCAAAATTATTACAGATTTAGGAAATATTCCAAAATTCTGACAAATTCTATAAAATGCTGGCAATTTCTGAAAATTTCTAGCAAATTCGCACAATTTTGGACAATTCGGACAATTTCGGACAAGGGTTTAGGGTTTATAATAGATGTAGAAAATTTATAACAAATATACACAAAATTTCCAAAATTATTACAAATTTAGGCATTATCCAAAATTTTGACAAATTCAGCAAGATTCTAGCAAATTTTGACAAATTCTAACAATAACAGACAAATTCTGACAAATTGAAACAAATTGAAACAAATTTTGGGTTTTAGATTTCACAAAATTTCGCATTCTTCAAATTTTAGATTTTAGATTTCTGATTTCAGATGTCAGCAAAGTCAACAAAATCTTAGATTTCAGATTTTCGATATAAGCAATTCACAAATTTTGGATTTCAGATTTCATTAAATTTCAGATTTCCGATTTCCGATTTCACAAGATTTCAAATTTCAAATTTGAAAAATCAGATTTTTAGCCAATTTACTACAAATCTATAACAAATTAACAATAAATGTAGCGCAAATTTACTTTTTGATTTTAGTGTGATTTCAACAAAAGTTCAAAAGTTCAAGAACGCAGAATCAAATTCACAAATTTGTGACAAATTTCAAGTTTTGGACACATTTTGGTGGACAGTGATTCGTCTTTCAAACGTATTTCACTAGAGATATCTAAAATTGATCAAATTGAATGTGATTTAAGCTAACATTGATCAAATTTATGCAAAATTTTGACTGACATTGACCGAATTTCAACTCATTTCTCAAAATTACGTCGACAAGGTATTGAAAGAGTAGAAGACAGTATAGGTTTCAGCTTCTAAAGTAGGAAGAGTAGCAGGTTCGGCAGAGAGAGAAGCAGCTGCAGTTTCAGCAAGAGGGATGGAAGAGCAGGAGCAGGAGTAGCTTCCAAGGGTTTAAGGTTCTAGGTCACAAGAGAATTCTAACAAATCGTTGCCCAACAGCCAAGGTGGTCGCATAAGCAACCAAAAGGGTTTTTGTCCGCCGACGCTCGTCGAAAATGATAGACTCGAAACACAAGAATATGACAAGAAGAAAACCAAAGATGAAAAAAGAAGACAAGATATGTATTACCAAGAGACTTGGAGTACAAGGCGCCGAAGATTGGCGTTGAATCGGAATGGTTCAATACTAAGACCATCTCAATATTTATACTGTTTTAGGCCTCATGCATGCTTGCCGCGTGGCTGTTATGCATGAATGCCACATGAATTGCATGCATGAATCCCACGTGGCTTGCACATTGCATAAATGCCACGTGGTGGCTCAGACGATTTGTGATGTCAATAGATGTTACAAGTTGTTTTTAATGTTAATATGGTAATGGTTTAAGATATTACCAAGTATTAATATATAATACTTATCGGTTAAAGCAAGAGAGTGCGATGGATAAGATTTGGTTCTATGTTCAAATATACACATAAGACTTTTTTTACTAGTACTCATGATACCATCTCCCTCCTTTGATGACGAGTTCCACGAGTCGCAACACGAGAGGAAGGTCCTACCTTATTAGGATAAGCACGATGGAATTCCTCAAAAATTTGAGGAGCATTGGCAACATTTTCACCAGATTCCCATGTTCAACATTAGGCGTCTACCCAAGCGAGTACACAAGATAATATAACTTGTTGCGCATGATTTTTGAATCCAAAATAGATTGAACTTCATATTCTGGTCCTTTTGCAAGGTAGACTGGAAGTGGCGGTGGAAATACTCGATCTGGAATAGAAGTCGATGCACAAGGTTCCAGTAATGAGTCATTGAACAATGGATGAAGATTCATATGAAAATTGATTTTGTGAGATATCATAAAAGGACCAAGACATTGGTAGTCTAATTTGTCACAAGGTTTGGTTGTCTTCACATTGCATCGTAACAACCATACGTGATCCCCAATTTGAAAGTTAAGTTCAACCTTAGAGCCTGAGTCTAAACGATGTCAATCTGCTGCTTTCTCGTATGAGGCCTGAGCATAACGCAAATGGTCAAAAAGCTTGGCTTGAATGTCCTTCAGTTGCAATAAACACTCATGAATAGTAGGGTTGTTGGAGATATTTGAATGTTCAAGCATCATCCAACGAGGATGATATCTTGTGTTTGCAAAGAATGGACTATATACTGTAGGGAAATGAATAGAATTGTTGTATGCAAATTCTGCCATATACAAAAAATCAACCCAATCATCTTGCTGATAATTGATGAAGTATTCGAGATATTTCTCTAACATTTGGTTTGTTCGTTCACTTTGACCATCAGTTTGAGGGTGATAACTCGAAGAAAGTTTAGAAGAGATTTTGAGGATCTGACACAAGTGTTATTAGAACTTTGAGATGGATTGAGGTCCGTGGTCACTAATGATATCATCTGGAAGGCGATGGTGTTTGAATACTTCTCGCGTAACCATATTTGATGTGTCCTGACTAGTAAAAGTCTTCACACAGGGAAGGAAATGTGTAATTTTGGTGAAACAAACTACCACTGTGAGGATGGCGTCATAACCTTTAGAAAATGGTAGATCTGTAATAAAATCCAAAGCAATAGACTTCCATGGACCAATTGGAGCGGGCAATGGGTGTAGCAAACCATATGGTTGATGTCGAGGATTTTTTGATCGACAACAAACATGACAAGTGCGAACATAGTGTTCGACAAAACTACAAAGCTGAGGCCACCAATAGTTTCGAGTAACAAGTTCTAAAGTCTTGTGAAATCCAAAATGTCCAGCTATTGGCATGTCATGACAATATTGTAATACTTGAAGTTGAGCTGGACCGCCTAGGACATATAAATGTTTGCTTCGAAAAAGCGAACCATCTCGCAAACTAAATTTTCTATAATCATTGCGAGAATTCTTAGACCTTGAAGAAGAAGCTTGATCGGGAGCACGATGATTCAATACATCTTGGGCAAAAGAATCTAACAAGATATCCCTTCGAATAGACTCTAAAAAACTCGAATTAGTTGGTACATCTAATAATTCTGTTGCGCATATTTGAAGGCGTTCAGGTCCCAAAACTACTTGGTTTTGGTGGTCAAAAGCAGCTTCACCTGGATGAGGTGCCATGTACGAACGTCATGATAGAGTATCTGCTTTTCCTTGGAGTGCCCCAGGATGATATACAATGATGAAGTCAAAACGTGTCAAAAATTGGGCCCAACGAGCTTGACGACGATTTAACACTCGAGCGAACATTCTGGAAATACGTGAGATTCTTATGATCATTGTAAACTACAATTTTGTGGGAAGAACCTTCAAGCAGGTGACGCCATTGCTCATAGGAGTCTATGATAGATAGGACCACTTTGTCATGAACTTCATATTTGATTTCTGCAGCAGCTTCAAACTTTTGTGAATGAAATGCAATCGGATGTACACGTC
>JBBBWG010024445.1:9419-27179 GCA_037176905.1 Azolla pinnata
AGATTCCAGGAGCAAGATGAAGAGGATAAGACACGTGGCAGATCGTAGGGAGGAGAAAAAGACACGTGGCAATTTCCGGTAAATTAGAGAATAATGGTAAATATTATGCAACAATAATAAAATAATAAAAATAATATGCGAAGCGGAATAAACAAAAATGGGGGGAAAATAATTTTAATTCGATTTTGTTTTTTATTTAATTTAAATGATAAAACAGTAGTCCACGACTCCTCTGCATCACGAAAAACAGAGAACACACAGAAACGACGACGACGACGACGACGACGACGACGACAGAGACAGAGACAGGGACAGAGACGGAGACAGAGACGGGATTAGGGTTTCGATCGTTTGTCTTGCGGGGCGTTCGGTTTAGGGTTAGGTTTCTGGAGCTTCTGTTTCGTTGGGTGCCATCGTGTTCTTGCCCGGAGCTCCTCTTGTCCGCCATCGCTCTTCGGAACCTGGTAAGCTCCTGCTCCTCGCCTCTCCTCCTCCCATGACTTTCAAAGCGTTCTGAAGCTGTGCCCCTTTCTGTTTTTTGGATGACCTGTTTTCCAGACGCTTTGAAAAGAGAACTAATTTGTAGGAAAACAGCAATTTAGAAGAAGAAGAAGAAGAAAAAAAAAAAGAGAAAAAAAACAGGAAGAGAACTATGGATGTGGTCCCCTTCACCTCTGGTTACCTTCCTCAGGAGGAAGTGGGAATGGGTTCTCTTTCTGGACATGTTCCCATGGGAGCACATACCTCATCGTCGGTTGATGGAACTAGAAGCAATAGCGAAGTTACGCCCCAAAATGATGATCCTTCCGGGGGCGTCGCACGATCAGGAGGTGGTTTTGTTGGTCCAGAAAGCCGTGGGGAGCTTTTGGATTCTGGATTTATAGCTATTCGTGCACGTGTCTCTGATGATGTCGATGACGAGGATGAAGAGGAAGGAGTTGAAGGAGATGATGGAGAAGATGACGGAGACGAAGGTGACAATGAAGATGAAGATGACGATGAGGTAAGCAATGAAAGCTATGATAGCGCTCTTGAGCGGATTGCTCTTGTTTCCACTCCAGATATAGCGAGCCCTGTGGGTTCCTTCACAGAGTTCATGTCATTTCCTGAAGCCAATTCCGGTAAGCTTAATCAATTGGATGGTGGCATGATCTCATCCGTAGATTCTTCGATAGTAAGAGCTATGCCTGTAGCTAAGCCTACAATTGAAGATGAAGATGACTCAGATGCTTCGAATAAAGTTGAAGATGAAGCGAATGTGATAGCCTCAGGCTTGGATTCTGTAGAAGAAGAAGAGGGAGACCATCTTTCTTATTCTGCACGAGGTTTTCCGATCAGAGGAGTAGAGTATGAGTCTGAAGATGCAGGTGCAGATGCGGATGTAGAAACGTCAAGCTTGGCAACATCTAAAAAGGAAAAAGAAAACATTGCAGCTAATAATATCAGCTCAAATTTGGAATGGTTGGAGGCCTCGGATGTGATTGATGGCCAAGAAAAGAGTAGTCTCCATGCAGAGGTAGATAATAGAGACGTTCACGTATCACCGGCTGTAAATGACCATGATCCCTTTGAGCAAGGTTCCAGTATTCCTGAGCAATTGGTTGATGCAAAAGACTCAACTAGTGAAGACACAGTGATTTTCAACACCTCAGATTCTATTGACCCTATCATCACCCATGGCGACACAGGTTCAACACCTAAGGGTAATCTCCATCCAGAAGTTACAAGTAGGGACGAGAAGAACTTTCTGAAGGATAGAGGATCAGAGACAAAATTGTCAGCAAGCCTTGTAGGGAACACTGAAGATTCAAAGTATAAGGAAACTGAAGCTACAAGTATGCCTGTTATCACAAATGAAAGGAATGTAAATGAAGAGGAGCAGGAGGTACTAAGCTCTAATGAACCAGAATGCCTAGATGCAGCGAGATATGTTGTCAGTATTGAAGAGAACAATGGAAAAGATGTTATTGAGGGTGGAAATGTGACCAAGGTTGGTGCTTGGAAAGGAGGGAATGAAGAGGCTATAGAAGATACAGATGATGCTTTTGAGACCGTAAAAGATAAAGAAGTGGGAGATGCCAAAGCTCATACTACCAACGATAATGAGGATGGTGGTGATGATGATGACAATGATGATGAAGACGAAGATGATGATGATGATGATGATGATGAGCTTGAACATGAATTTGTCATGAAGGGTTCTTCTCTTATGGATACGTTTGTTAGTTCTATTTCATCTGAAGCTCGGGCGACTGATATGCCGTCATTGGGTGGTGCAGGACCTTCTCTCCCTATTCGACCTGCTGGGCTAGGGCGCTCCATGCCTTCTCTAGATCATGCACCCCGGTCTCTATTACAACAACGTAGCACTGGATTATCATCCATGCCCTTATCAACAACAGATAATGAACAGAGAGAATCGAATGAAGAAATTTGTGAGGCTCAGGATGATGTTCAAAAGAAGCTTCAGATGATTCGTGTTAAATTCTTGAGATTAGCTCATCGGCTGGGACAATCAGCAAGCAATGTTGTAGTTGCTCAGGTCCTGTATAGGTTGGGATTAGCCGAACAACTTCGTAGAGGTCAAAGCAGTGGTAGAGGAGGGGGAGCGTTTAGTTTTGAACGAGCTAGTGCATTAGCGGAAGAACAAGAAGCAGCAGGACAAGATGATCTAGACTTTGGTTGCACTATTATGGTTCTTGGGAAGAGTGGTGTTGGGAAGAGTGCTACAATCAACTCTTTGTTTGATGAAAGTAAATCTGTGACTAATGCATATAACCCCGCAACAAAGAAAGTTCAGATAATTAGTGGTACGGTCCATGGGATAAAACTTAGGGTCATCGATACACCTGGTCTCCTAACTGCATTTGGTGATCAACGGCATAACGAAAAAATTATGTCATCGGTGAAGCGCTTTATCAAAAAATCACCTCCTGATATTGTGCTCTATTTTGATCGACTGGACATGCCATGTAGAGACTATGGAGATCTTCCTTTGCTTCGGACTATCACTGCTACGTTTGGTGCAGCTGTGTGGTTTAATGCTATCGTAGTCCTTACGCATGCTTCCTCAGCTCCTCCAGATGGTGCCAATGGTGTTCCTGTAAGCTATGAGATTTTTGTTGCTCAGCGTTCTCATGTGGTGCAGCAAACCATTAGGCAAGCAGCCGGTGACATGCGCCTTATGAATCCTGTCTCTTTGGTTGAAAATCATTCAGCATGCAGAAGAAACCGAGCTGGACAATTTGTATTGCCCAACGGTCATGTTTGGAAACCACAGCTTTTGCTTCTCTGTTTTGCCTCAAAGATCTTAGCGGAAGCTAATTCTTTTCTGAAATTACAAGAGCATAGCCCAATTAAGCCATTTGGTGCACGATCGCGAGTGCCCCCTCTTCCTTTCTTACTTTCATCTTTGCTTCAGTCTCGTGCCCAGCTGAAGCTTCCAGACGAGCAGGTGGATGATGATGAGGTGTCTGATTCAGATGAAGAAAGTGAGTCAGATGATGAAGAAGACTTTGATGACTTGCCACCTTTCAGACGTCTGACTAAGGCAGAACTTGCACTCTTGGATAAGGAACAGAGGAAGATCTATCAAGAAGAGCTAGAATACAGAGAGAAGCTCTTTATGAAGAAGCAACTGAAAGAGGAACGGCTGAGGAAAAGGGAATTAAAGAAGAGACTGGGGGCTCTTCAAAAGGAAGTGCCAGACTCGGTCGAGGAGCTCGAGGAAGAGGAGAATGCATCAGGTGCAGTTGCTGTTCCGATGCCTGATATGACGTTACCTCCGTCTTTTGATTCTGACAATCCTAGTTATAGATATCGCTATCTAGACACAGCAAATGAATGGCTTGTGCGGCCTGTATTAGAGACTCATGGTTGGGATCATGATTGTGGATATGATGGGCTTAATATCGAGAAAACTTTTGTGATCTCCAAGAAGATACCTGCTTCCTTGTCAGGTCAACTTACAAAGGACAAGAAGGAGAGTACTGTGCAAATGGAAGGTAATGCAGCTTTTAAGAATGGGAATGGTAAGGTCACTTTGGCTGGTGTTGATATACAAACTATTGGAAAGGATTTGGCTTATACTCTGCGTGGTGAGACCAGGTTTGATAATTTCAAGAAAAATCGAACGTCATGTGGTCTAGCAGTGACGTTGTTGGGTGATGCTATATCAGCTGGTATGAAGCTAGAAGATAAGCTTACAATTGGAAAGGTGTGCAAGCTAGTTGTGAATGGTGGAGCTATGACGGGACGAGGAGATGTGGCATACGGGGGTAGCTTAGAAGCTTCTCTTAAGGATAAAGATTACCCCATTGAGCAGACATTCTCTACTTTAGGGCTTTCTCTGATGAATTGGCATGGTGATCTTGCAGTCGGTGGGAACTTGCAAATACAATTCAAGTTGGGTCACACATTGGTGGGTACCCGTGCTAATTTGAACAACAGAGGAACTGGACAAATAACTATTCGAGCCAATAGTTCCGAGCAAGTGCAGATGGCTTTAATAGCATTGGTACCTTTGTTGCGCACATGCTTGAGAAAAGTTTTGAGTTCTGGTGAAGCCATGCAGTAACTGCTATTCTAGCAATGATCTGAAATGCTCAGTGAAACAGCAAAGTTCATAGCACATTCATTGAACCGGAAGAGGAAAAAGTTCGATAGCGACACAAAGTCGGTGAAAGAGGAAAGCTTTCTTGTAGCAGACATTCATGAACATTTTTGCTCAGGCAAATTTTTTATCGTAGGGGTCATTTTATGAAAGTTTTGAGGTTTAGGTAATATGCTAATTTTTAGTAAAATTATTTTTCCTTTTAAGAGTATAAAAATGGAGAGAGTTTCCTTGAAATGGATATATGAACTGTTTCTCAGCTCCAAATGAAAATTTATTTATTGGCCCTGAAGAAATGGATATGCTAGAAATCTCAAGGATGTCAGGAAATGTAAAAGCCAGATTTTCATCGATGGAAAGGAGCTGTTGGTTCTCTCCTTGAATACCATGATATTGTCTGCTTTGTTTTACAAGAATCTAAATGCAGATTTTTGTCCGAATTCTGTGGATGAATCAATGACCCAAGCAGTCTCCTTTCATGTTGAAGATAACCGAGTATGGAACTATCGAGAACAGTCGTACTCATAGGGGATTGAAAACAATTGGATTTAATATTTGCTTTTTGGCGGTAGCTAAATTTGAACAGATGAAAGAGTTAGCAGTTCCAAATTTGCTTGGAAAGCCTGTGAAAATTTTTAAGAGAAGTTGTATCTGTGAAAATGCTAATTTGTTGCATCTCTACAAACCAGAGCTGTTTGAAATTTGCAACAGTACAAACAAGAGCAAATTTAAGAATGTGTTGGAGTTATTGTTACGTTTAGGGTCTTTGACATGGATTCTAACTCATGACTTTCAAGATGGTAGTAGCACGTTATTCATTCGTGTGAGGATTTGATTGCAATTTTTCTCATAAGATAACACAATACAACTGGCTCATATTTCTTGGAACCCTGTACTAGTACATCATATTAGCTTCAGAAAAATCCAGGGCATCTATCTACCGACTTACAAGCTTGAAACTTTCGAGTCTTGACAAGGTGATGATGCCATATACACTCGGTAGGTTCCATCAAAATCTGAACCGTTCAAATACTGCACATGAAGAGCAAACGCCAGTCAAATGTCCACTTGATGAGGTAAACCTGAGAGTAGTTTTGCGTTTTTTACAGTCCGCTCAGACTGCGAGGCAGTCAATTCAATGTAGATAACAACACACCAAACTGTGAAACCAGTTTAGCGAGTCAGTGGTACACCTCAAGATCTCTTTACCAGTTTTGCGTTTTTTTCAACTAGTTTAATGGTAGATTTTACTGTTATGTTTACTATATACTTCAACCGGTTTGAGCTTGACAGGCTAAGGAAAGAGATTGGCTTGATATTTCTGGAAGGGTTGCTTCAGAGGCTTAGCAGCTTGGCTGGAGCCTAACAGCAGCTCGCCTTAGAAAACGGTTTTTACTGTTTGTTTAACCATTTTGTTGACTGCGAGTTTGTGTGTGTTTAACCGGTTTGAATTGAACGGATCTGAGCTTCAAAACAGGTCGACACTTAAGAAAGGATGTCGGCTTGAAATGTTTCCAGCCATGACCGATTTGGCTCAGGTTTACCATTGTCAGACACCTTCCAGAGGTATGTGGTTTCCTGTCACAGGTTAACATTTAAGAAAGGATGTCGGCTTGAAATGTTTCCGGCCATGACCGATTTGGCTCAGGTTTACCATTGTCAGACACCTTCCAGAGGTATGTGGTTTCCCTTTCACAAATTGTCAACACTGATGGAACAGTGGAAGGATGTAGATTTTGGGTGTGGCTCCCAAAGGGTTTTGATGGAATCAGTCAGTCAATTTTGGAAATCGCCCACAATTGTTGCAGTTGAAGATAGCATTGCCTCAACTGCCAAATGAGGGGATAAATTTCTATTGAGAAGCTGCCAAAAACATATAGAATCCAATAACATTCCTTCTAAAGATGGCATGGAAGAAGATGTCTCTGTAGGCTTTACTTCAGTGGTAAAAAAGCCCACTAAACAAGCAAAGATCCAGAAAAAACTGCCAATTTTTGCAAAAGCTGAAGTTCTAGGTCCAACAATATTCCTTCTAAAGATGGCATGGAAGAAGATGTTTCTGTGGGCTGACTTCAGTGTAAAAAAAAGCCCACTAAACAAGCAAAGATCCAGAAAGAAGCTACCAATTTTCGCAAAAGGCTGATTCAGAAGTTTTTTTAGTGATGTGGCTTGGCCATGGTTTGCTGCTGGAATGACTGGTCATGGAATGGGCACATAAGGAACCAGGTTTCCCCACAACATGCCCTTGCTCTCTACTACAATGCCTTGCAAAATCTTCCTCCCCCGCGCCTGAATCGTTACGCATTCGTTGCATTGTTGAAGGCATGCGGAAAGCTGCGAGACGTCGCGGGAGGCGCTGGAATACACGCGGAGATCGCGAGGATGGGATCGCTGGAAGGAGACTTGCATGTGTCTAGCAGCTTGATTCGCATGTACGGCGATTGCTGCGGATCGCTCGGCAAAGCGCGCGAGGTCTTCGACGGCCTCCCGCGGAGGAACGTGGTGACATGGAACACGCTCATCTCCACGTATGCGAGTCGTGGAGATGCCGAGAGAGCCCTCCGCTGCTTCTTCGAAGAGATGCAACTTTGCGATGATGATGATGATGATGCATCGTCTCCCGATGCCGTCACGTTCGTGTGCTGCATGAAGGCTTGCGGAAGCATAAGAGCGATCGACGAAGCGAAGAGATTGCACGATGAGATCACGAGGAAAGGAGTTCTTGAAGAAGAAGAAGAAGAAGAAGAAGATGGTGATGATGATGATGCGATCGTGGGCCGAGCGATGGTGGATATGTATGCGAAGATGGGCTCGATCTCCGAGGCGCGACAAGTGTTTGAGAAGCTCCCGCGCCGAGACGTCATCTCGTGGACGGCGCTGATCGGGGGCTATTCGGAGCTCGGAGATGCTCGGAGCGCGCTCGGGCTCTACAGGCGAATGCGAACCCGCGGCGTGAATCCGAATGCGGTGACGTTGCTCTGCATCTTGAAAGCATGCGGCGGGAGTCTGCTGGAAGACGAAGGCCGAGAAGTGCACGCGGAGATCGCGAAAGCGGGCTTGCCGCTCGGAGCCCACGGGGCGCTCGCAAACACGCTCGTGGACATGTACGCGAGGCTGGGATCGCTCGCCGAAGCGCGATCGCTGCTAGACACGCTCCGCGATCGCGACGTCGTGACTTGGACCGCTCTGATCGCGGGGTACGTGGAACACGGGCAAGGCGCGAAGGCGCTGGAATGCTTGGAAGAACTCGTGCGGGATGGGAGCCGCGTCGCCGCGCCCAACGCGTTCACGCTCGCTTGTTGCTCGAGAGCTTGCGGCAGCATCGGCGACTTGCAGAGAGGGCAGGCGATTCACGCGGAGCTCGAGCGCCGAGGATCGCTTCGATCCGATTCTTCTGCTTGTGCTTCTGCTTGTGCTTCTGTTTCTTCTGCTTGTGCTGCGCTCGTCGGGAGCGCGTTGATCGGCATGTATTTCGACTGCGCCGACGTAGCGAAAGCGCGGGAAGTGTTCCTGCGGCTGCGACTGCGACGCCGCGCAACCCCGAATTCTCCCCCGGGAAGCAATCCGGCGCTGTGGAATGCTCTGATCTCGGGGTACAACAGGAGCGGGTGCTACGAGGAAGCTCGCGCGGCTTTCCGTCAGATGGAGGAAGAAGAAGAGGGTGGCCTGGTGCCAGATAGTTCGACATATGTTTGCGTCATCGGAGCGTGTAGCGCGATCGGGGATCTGGAGACAGGCTCCAGAGTTCACGCGCAGATCCAACTGCGGGGGCTTCTAGCGGAAGGAGACGCGGCGATCGGCAACGCGTTGATGGACATGTACGCGAGGAATCGGCGCGCGGCGGAAGCTCGGCGGATCTTTCATCTTGAGCTGCAAGCTCCAGACGTGGTCTCGTGGACGGCTCTCCTCCGCAGCTTCGCCGACGAGGGGCGATTCGGAGAGTCGCTGAGGTGCCTCGATCGCATGCGCAAGCTGGGGATCGATCCCGACGCTCCGGCTCTGGCCTGCGCTCTGAACGCTTGCGGCGGCGGCGGGCTCGCGGAGGACGGCTTCCGGATCCACTCCGAGATCGAAGCGAGAGGCCTCGTGCTTCTTGGCGACGGCGCCTGGATCGGCGGCGCCCTGGTGAGCATGTACGCCGACTGCGGCTTGCTCCCCGAGGCGCGGGGAGCGTTGGATGCGCTCCCGGCGCGCGATCGCGCCGCGTCGACGGCCCTGATCGCATCGTACGCGTGCTTCTCCTCCGAGCTCCTGACGACGACGACGACGACGGCAGACGGGGGGATCGTTTCCGCGGATACTGTCGCGATCGTCTGCGCGCTCAAGGCCTGTTACTGTCGCCGCCGCCGTCGTCAGCGGAGCCCGATGATGAAGAAGGGCATGGAGATCCACGGCGATCTGCTCAAGATAGGCGCGCCGCGGGATTGCAAGCTCGTCGCGAACGCGGTGCTGAGCCTGTATGCCAGGTCTGCTTCCGCCGCTTCGGCTCGCGAGCTGCGGAAACTGTTCGACGACGATCTGCCCCTCAGAGACCTGGTGTCGTGGAACGTTCTGATCGCCGGGTACGCGGAGCGCGGGGAGTGCGACGCGGCCCTCGCGTGCTTCGACAGCTTGCAGGGCGCAGATCTCTCGCCAGACGACGCAACCTATGTTTCGGTGCTCGGAGTCTGCGCCATCTCCTCCGCCGTAAAAAAGGGCCACGCATTCCACGCCCAGATCGCGCAGAAGGGCCTCGCGGACACGCACCCCGCCGTCGCCAACAGCTTGATCAACATGTACGCAAAGTGCGGCATGATCCGCGCCGCGCATCACATGCTCCTCCTCGATCTCCGGAGCGGAGACGGAGATGTAATCGCGTGGAACACGGTCTTGAAAGGATACGCAGCGTCTGGAGACTGTAACGCCGCGTTTGATCTCTACGCCACCGTCGCCGAGCAGAGGAAGCTGGAGCCGGATCGCATCACGTTCGTAATACTTCTCAACGCTTGCGCTCGCAGTTGCCTGTGTGCGGAGAGCGGCGCGTATTTCGCCGCCATGAGAGAAGGCTACGGAATCGTCCCCGCCGCCGATCACCAGAGCTGCTTGATCGCGGCACTCGCCCAGGCGGGGCAGCTCGAAGCTGCGTTGCGAATGATCGAGGAGTTCGGACTCGGTTCGAATGCCGTCGTGTGGCATCTGCTGCTAGGACTGTGCAGGAGCTCGGGGAATCTGCGGCTTGGCAGGCTCGCGTTCGAGCGAGCTCTCCGCCTCGACAAGAACGATTCAGCGGCTTACGTGCTGATGTCTCATATCTGCGGCCAAACATCGTCGCAAGCTCCGAGGGATCCTCCTTCGGCATAATGCAAATTAGATTTGGTATATAGAATCCATTCAAATCCAAGCCACTAAATGTTGGGCCTACTACCATTCTTCTCCAGACTCAATGTCTGCATTCTTAGTGTGTGGCAAGATGGAAGAATCATCGGACTTTCGGAGCCGTCAAATTCTGCCCATCTTGAAGGTGAAGCGAAGAGAGGATTTCTCGGAAAATTCAGAGTTCGAGCTCTCTCCGATTTGGGGCCTTCAAGGATCATAACCTTTCGATGAAATATGGGCTTAGGGGATCGTCTGAGCTTCGGATGAAATCAAATAAAAACAATCCAATCATCAAATCTCTTTGACCTTAAATCGATTCAGATTTCACTTGCAACTCCAGACCACTGCCACAGCATTCTGGTCCATGTTGAAAACCATACACAAATTTAGAGGTCCATAAGCACAAAAGCAAATATATATATATAAACATACTGGACTTTGGACTACTCACTGATTCCACATATTCAAACAAAACACCATTTGAAACACCCATAAGCACAAGTGCAAATGTATACACTAGATAGTCAAAATAGGAAGCTGTCATCCTTGATTGTTCAAAGCGTCTCGACATCAATGACAGTTCAGAGCAGCCTCCAATTGCATCTCTTGGCCTCTACATGGATTGTGCAATATTGAAGGACAATAGGAACAACCACAGATACTGCTATAATTGTTGAGCTATATGTTCAACGAGGATCGAATTGAATGTATTTGGTAATCACGATTCACATCAGTAAAGTGTCATCCAATGGCTGCCCAAAACCGGCATCAACCCAAAGAGTAAACTTATCTACACACTCCCTAGAGCATATAAAGGATTCGCCTAATGCATAAAAACACCTCACTCTAACCTGAGTTACACAAATCGATCTATTGCATACAAACAACAAGGTCCGAGTAAGGAAAGGGTGACTATAAACAAACTATGTGGAATTTGGTGCTCACAGACAGCAGTTCGCTGCAGGGATCAAGTAGTATATCATGATGACATTTGTCAAAATCAGTCAGAACTCCGAACAGATCTCAATTAGATTGCTAAAACTGGGGCTTAGCAGCCACAAAGAGTAAGATTAGTGTGTCTTCAAGAATTTGCTTGAGATTGACCTGCGACTGTCGTAACCCTTCTTGTGTCAAGGGGCATCAGCTCTGCTACACAGAAAATGCAATCAGCAAAAACATTTGTTAAAAAAATCGACCAACCAGAATGGACATAGTACAAATTACTTACAGTCTGAACTGATGGACTCCTGTTGTGCACCGGTGCTCCATCCAAGCTCTTCACTGGCTGTTTGTATAGACCAATCATGCAGTAGATACATCAGAAGGCCCATGACATATTTTACATCATAAACGGTTGCATTGCACCAGAACATGTAAATAGACTGCAGAATGAGCTTATGCTCCACAACTCACCGAGCCAGAAGGTGATCTTGCCTTGACTGGTGTTCGACTTGGACTCCGACTTCGACTACTGCAAATAAAGAGTCCTGAATATTGAGTTCTATACTTGGAATGAAACCTCAATCAAGATCCGGTACTCCATTAACTATTATTGACCAATCACTAGGGAATGAAATTTGTAAATACTCCCCTGATAACCATTTCAGCTTATTTTAGAAGCTTTATGGTATGCCGGCCATCCATAACCTCACCAGATTAGGAAAATACACAGAATACTACTCAATCCCATATAATAACCACATAATTAGTTAACAAGGAGCCCTCAATGGAGTAAATTCAAGTGCCACTAATCATGCGATACATCGATCCATAACTTGGAACTAAGGAAGTTGATTATTCATCAACTATTGTAGCCAGAGTAGGGCATGGCTAATTTATTCATGAATGATGATTGACATGCCAATGACCAGGAAAAAAATTATTACCTTAGGTCACCTAATATTAGGAATAAAAAATCACATTTGCTCATGGCCTAATACTCAGAAACAAAGGATTATGCTGCATCATCATCATCAACTTGGTGAAATTTCAATAAGCACCCTTGAACTTTTATTTCCAATATTAGTTACTAAGTGTTCATGATTTCCAATATGAGGTGGTGAACTTGAAATAAGAGAACAAGTTTCTAGAGTAACATAAAATGTTCTTACTCTTTCTATCTAATTTATCATGATGCGTAGAACCCATCCACCAACCCTAGAGCAAATTGATTCATATAATTCATAAGTCATTGTTTTATACACCATGGGGTATATCGCTCCTAGAAAACAATTCTGGTGTGAGTAATGTTGTAATCCTAAAATTTTCCACATGACTAAGAACTAACTTGGTGCAAGGATTAGTTAAGAAGCTTTTAACGCATTATTTTAACCATACATTGGCTCAATTTTTTTATTCCCAGAATTTACAGATTTTTTTATTTTGTTTCTTTTTCTTTACAAGCCCGTATGCAGGGATCTTCTACCCTCCTTGCAACTGTGAGATAAAAACTCAAGGCCTCTTTAAGGATCAACCTCAAAAGGGAATATTATAGCCCTCAAGGTCCCCACTCCAAGAATTCTCCATCAAGCTGGTGAACACAAGTACAGCACCTCAATTTTGGATACAAGAATGGTAGGACAATTTGATCCTTCTAAGCTCACCGTAACAATTTATTGGCCTTCACACTTGCTATAAATTTCTTAGATATTGATGATATTTATCTTACATCCGTGGCTTTACAGTATATACCTTAAATATACATGGCAAGTGATCACAAGGGGACATGATATCTAATGTTGGTCAATATGGCAAAGTGATGATACTATAGAATGAATCTTAAACTGCCTAATAAAAACATACCCCAGAATTATCTCCATAACTTGATGTTCGTATACCAACATGCACCCAATCCTTGACTTTCTTAAGAGGGACTTCTCTCCAAGTTTCCAATGAAAGAGCTGTCCTTTCGGAGAGGCCAGTGATGTAGGAAATGCCAATTTATTAACATTCTTGAATCCTGATATGTACCATACTGATGATTTTGCACCAAGAAATCAATTATCCATAAAAACATTGACTGTGGATGGGACAAAGAAACAGCGCCACATCTATTAACATCTCTGAGAGGCCAGAATGCCTATAAAACCATACTAGTGATTAAATTTTAATATTATTGTCAATCCTAAACAATGCAACTAAATCAAGATAGAGAAGCTATGTCTGGCTCCTTGGCAATAATTTTTTATTGAGCACCTAGATATGATTTTGAGAAATGATATAATTATAAGATCATAGACTTTCTTCCTGATTTTCTTCAATGATACTTCAACATAAATTTCTAAATGATACTCAAACAGAGATGATAATGATGGAATCCGTGATGATTTTCTTTAAATAGGTACGATGGCACGATCAGCCAAAAGAAAGTGCACATCAAGTAAAGAAAAGAACCCTCACCTGCGTGGACTTCTGCTATGATTACGGTCATAGCTAGCACTGCTATGACTTCTGCTAGGGCTGCGGCTCCGACTACGGCTACGGCTCCAGCTCTGGCTACGGCTACGGCTACGGCTACGGCTACGGTTACGGCTTCGGCCTCGACCGCGGCCTCTGCTTCGGCTGCGGCTGCGGCTGCGACTGCGGCTCCTTGCATTACTTTTATCTTCTCTCACCTGTGCAAAAGGTTATTAAAATGACTTCTTCCTCCATACCTATCTGTAAAAGAAATACGTTCTCATCATGGGAATCCCTTACCCTTATATAACCTTTAGCAAAAGGATTTCTAAACTCTGAATCATCCAGTTTCCGTATCTAGAAAGAGAAATATCCATCCAATAAGATTGTTTGATGAACTTCCCACAGAAAACTTTACTGAGAAGTGCATACCGCATATTTCATATCATCATAATTTGTGTAGTCTACGATGCCAACTAGTCCTGATAACCACAAAATTTTAAACAATGGGTATAGTAATCGATAAGATTTACATATGGAAGGAAAACTAAAACACACAAAATAATTATTGATGTGCTTGCTCATCATTAGAAAGCTGCTCACCCCTTCCATCTCGAAACACTTGAGCAAAACAAACCTCACCACCAGCACGACGCATATGATCCTACAAAAAGGAAGTGGTAAAACCAAGGACCTTCAAAAGCTCCAAACTAAGTTCAAGTACCACTACAATTTCATCAAACCTTAAGATCCTGCCAGGATGCTGATGATGGCAACCCAGTTACAACTACTGCATGTAAATAATTCAGCAGTTAACTTAAAATCATCTCTACGTGGAACAAAGATGCAGAACTTTAAGTTAGACAGCTTACCCCTATAGTCTGAACGCCTTGAAACCCCAGCCACTCTTCCACCCGAATAGCTGAAGTTGCTATTGCGATCAGAAGATGATGATTGGCCTCTACCACCATGAGCCATCTCAACCTAGAGAATCACAAGGTTTTGCAAATTCAAGGAAATCGTTTGAATAATAATCCACGATGAAATTCCATACACATGTACATGTATCCTAGACATCATGCTCAAATGATGCGTACTATGCAATACTCAACAATCACAGCTATATAAACCATATATTTCCAATAATAATTTAAAATTTTAATGGTAGACTTCATACTATCTGCATATAAGTATTCATTGAGGTTACATATCCCCAGATTTAGTGTTGGCACCCCATCAGGGAAACAAATTCCAGATGTGCTATGTCTGATGGCTCGTATTTGTACACAAATGGGGATGGCATGCAGATTTACTATAGCAGTTGTTCATATATTGAGGTGGAGTGAGCAATGAGCATTACAAGTAGGGAAATCTGAGTCAAAGGTTTGAACTTTTGACTCAAATTCCATAGTCAAAAGTGTATTATATGCTATTGAACCCAACAGAATGATGCAGTAAGTATGAAGATGATGACAAAGACGATCACAGCAATGATAGATAGAAATACTCTAAACCCTGCAGCATCCCTGAGGTTTTTAATTTTAATACTTTATTATTTCTCAATTGATAATCACCCTTAAGCTTTCTTCCTATTAAAATATGTTTAAAACCCATCAATACCTCTTTTTCAGAGGGTTCAATTGATAATTACTCTTTGGCTTTCCTTCAATTAAAATATGCTCAAAACCCATCGAATTTAGATTGCTCACAAGTTAACATAGACTTTTGGCCCTATCTTTCTCCCTATTTGGATTTTTCTGGGGGTTTGCATGTATATATGCATATCAACTCAGGTAAGCCAACCACGTCAACGAACGAAATTTATGGATGATGCAGGTTTGGCTTGATGGAGGAAATGAATACGAACAGAGCACATGCTTATCCAAGTTAATACTTCAAGTGTCAACTTTGGCGGGTTCACGCTCTTTTCCTTGTTTCTGTTTGCTCCTATCCACACAAAGCCATGATACATGCCAACTCGTATGGGTGATTCACATTCACTTGCACACAAACGGACACAGCTCACATGGTCAGACATAAGAACCTACATACCAACTTATGGTTGAGTCATCAACTCACACAAGTAGTATAGTAGAAAATTCTAATACCCTTATAATCCCAATGGGACAAATATGTGACCCAAGTGAACCTTTATACTATGACAGATGACCAAGATTCATTTTAATAAAATCTTCTAATGATTGCAACAACTTCATGGTATACAATATCAAAATCTGTAAATAAAACTAACATGTAATAGACATGCTCATAGGGCAACAGCTTCAATCGAATTAGAAAACATACCCTTAGGTGATATCCATCAAAACTATACCCATCACGCCCTCTAATTGCAGCTTCAGCATCCCGCTCATCTTCAAACTACAGAACTCAACCCACAGCAAATTAGATATCTAAACATTGAGAGACTGGCAAAACCTCAAGATTTTATTTGGCTGCAGCACATCACCTCAATAAAGCAATAGCCGGGAGGACGAGCAGGCACTTTCAAATCAATTTCAATAATAGGACCATACTACACAAACATAAAAAAATTAGAATGTGTAAAGACTGAAAACTTTTAGAATTTTTATCCAATGAAATTATCGATATGAAGTATTATGACATTGTTTACAACAGCCTAAATAACGGACAAAATGCTTTACAAATTACGCATATTAACCTTGTAAAAGAGATTTTCAACCTCCGCTTCACGGATGTCCACAGGAAGATTTCCCACATAAATTGTCCGACTTGAGCGACGGTTCATAGCTACAGTTCAATAACTCAACTTTGACAACACTGTAGATGCAAAGGTTAATACTCACTAAAATGGAAACTAACAACACACATACAAATACAGTTTATCACAAAAATTCACAATGAATTAAGCATTGTTAGAGAATGAACATAATAATGGATCTTGTTGCCATGTTGGGCCAAAGGTCATTGTATAAAAGCTATGAGGGCAATTCAAAAGTATTTAAATCCCACGCTTCCTTCTCTCATTTCCTTGCCATGATATGTAGCGTATCAAACTGAAGAGATGTATTTGTCGTTCACTAAATGCTCTCTCCTAGCACGGTTTCAAAGAACAAATGCAAAACAATTTCCCCCCTTCCCATCATTGTCCCCAGATCCTTCGTTCTCCCTCATTCCCAAACTATACCATGCTACTGCATGTTGAAGAGCTCCTTTTGTCCAAGCTCCATGCATCTATCCATAATCAACAATAAGGTATGGTCACGACATTTACAATTTTGGGTAAAGCCAACAACTCCATAGAAATTGATATGACAGACAGCTTATCAGAATCCGGATTTATTTTTTGAACAAGCAGAGCTTCACTCTAAAATTTTATTTCTTCTAAACAAACTAGAAAGGAAAAAAACAAAGCAGCATATTCATTTACATAACTTACCAGACTCACATTACATTGCATATAATGACAATAACATTGAAGAGGCTGGCCTTTTGCGCCTTACTTCTGTTACTTTAACAGGTAACTGGCAGACTAGAATCTGTGATATGAATGTTGACTGAAATTTGGCATGTTCATTCAACACTAACAGGCCCACAATTCATTCCGTAATAACGAAAATAAAGTTGGAAAGGCGGGCCGTTTGCACATTATTTGTGTAATCTTACGGGGGAACTGGCCAGCCAGAATCTTTTGAGTTCTAAAGTTGCATTTGATGATCAACAAGTAAAAATATCCACACTTGAATGTTGTTAGATGAATCTCCATATTTAGGCATATGATTCGGGCTTCTTTCGATGAGAATTCGACAAAACCCGCAGCTGCGTTGCTGATGTATACAACGAGGACGAGAGTTAACAATGGAAATTCCCATAGTTTGGGAGGCCGAAGATGAGAGGACTGACGGCGAGATTCCCATGGTCACCAGCTGAGAGCCAGCTAGCTCGAGAACGTTCCATACTTTGGACGTGCGCTAAGGGCGCGGCTGCACGCGCGAACCTGTCTGTGTATGCGCGATGAAAACTCTGCTGTGCGTGCGTTAACCATGTACGCGAGAGGATTCCGAGCAGAGAGGAGAGAGAAAGGGAAGGGGAAAACGGACCTGTGGCAGTGGATCGGGGGGCGATGGAAGCAGGCGTCGCGTCGCGTCTGCGGGCTCTGCAGGTGCAGGAATTAGGGTTTCCAATCAGAATCAAACAGTGGTATATAATTCTCTTGTGAAATTTTCAATATATAATTTCAAAGACATTGGGCTCCAAATTTGCAGGGGGAAACTGCATTCTTTTGGGGACCAGATTTTGCAAAAAAAAACTCTCTTCTGTATGTGCCATGTGGAATTGCATATGCATGTTGTACTCGCATCGAGCGGATTTGACGAAACCGTCGATTTCGCACGCGATAGAGGAATATGTATGATTTG
>JBBBWG010024445.1:27279-45880 GCA_037176905.1 Azolla pinnata
ATAATTCTCAGAATGGCCTTGTGAAATTTTCAATATATAATTTCAAAGACATTGGGCTCCAATTTTGCAGGGGGAAACTGCATTCTTTTGGGGACCAGATTCTGCAAAAAAAAACTCTCTTCTGTATGTGCCATGTGGAATTGCACATGCATGTTGTACTCGCATCGAGCGGATTTGACGAAACCGTCGATTTCGCACGCGATAGAGGAATATGTATGATTTGCCGAGAGCGCCGGAGGAGCGAGGAAGCTAGGGGCTGGAATCAGGGTTTCCAATCACAATCAAAGAGTGGTATATAATTCTCAGAATGGCCTTGTGAAATTTTCAATATATAATTTCAAAGACATTGGGCTCCAATTTTGCAGGGGGAAAGAGGTTTTGCATTTTTTTGGGGGACAAGTCTCTTCTATATGTGCCATGTGGAATTGCATATGCATGTTGTACTCGCATCGAGCGGATTTGACAAAACTGTCGATTTTGCACGCGAAAGAGGAATATAATTTGCCGAGAGCGCCTGAGGAGCGAGGAAGCTAGGGGCAGGAATTAGGGTTTCCAATCACAATCAAAGAGTGGTATATAATTCTCAGAATGGCCTTGTGAAATTTTTCAACATATAATTTCAAAGACATTGGGCTCCAAATTTGCAGGGGAAAGAGGTTCTTCATTTTTTTGGGGGTGGATTTTGCAAAAAAAAAAACTCTCTTTTGTATGTGCTATGTGGAATCACATATGCATGTGTACACGCATCGAGCGGATTTGACGAAGCCATCGATTTCGCACTCGAAAGAGGAATATATATGATTTGCCGAGAGTGTCAGAGGAGGGCGAAAGCCGTTGATCAGCTTTTTCTGGCGATTTCAGGCGTTGGTAATTAAGACGTCACGGACAAATAGAGCGGAGCTGGCCCAAGAAGACGGGATTTTATCGCTGATGGAGTTGGTGTGATGCAAGGGCCAGAAACAAGCATTAAAAAACACCCAGAGGCTTAATTTACAAATTACGACTTTACATTTGAACGTGTCATCCATTCTCTGACGGTGAGAACAAAAATAACGGGAGGTAAAAGTTCCATTTATTCAACCTCTCCATGACAGTAGTTGTATACACACACAAAGGGTCGTCTCAAGTTTGTCGAAACCTTAGTCTTAAATTTGTCAATCTTTTTGAAGTTCTATGGAGATCATCTCATTGTCCCTTTAAGGTATGCATAAGCTCCGGCCATATTGTCTTTACCGTTTCTACAGGAGGCTCTATAACTCCTTGGAATGCTCGCAAGCATCTAGATATGGCCCACATAACAATTCCACGTTCTTACGCCATATGTATTGTCCTTAGGGTTCAAGGTTCAGGGTTTGGGGCGAGGTTTATCTCAGTAGCACACTCGCCATCTTGAGAGAAAGAAGAAGAAAAGCTCTGGCATTTGAAGACAAACCGATGATAATGAGGGCAATCATCTGCACAAACAAAGAAGAAGCCCTTGGTGTAACACGAGGCCATTCTCGGAGTGAACAAGTATTGGTTCACGACATCGAGTATGAGGATAGAGATCAAGGCTAAGGATGAACAAATCGAGGCAACGCAGTCGACAAACTCTCGTTTGCAAATGCCAAATACTTGAAATCGAACAAAAGGCCCATAAACCCTTAAAGCCTAAACTGTAAAAAACCCTTGCTAGCAATAAACAGCTGCAAACGCTCGTTTTTCAACTAGAAGCGGAGTCTGATCTTGTCCCGACAGCTCGACGCCTCTAGCAGTACATGAGACATTGGCTTCAACACTTGTTTCGCAAGATTTGGGTTTTTTCAACTTGTTACGTTTCCCGCAAACCCTGCAGAGTCTCGCCTCATTGCTATTATTCCGATGTGCGACACAAACAACTATTGTCAACTCGATTCATCAGACTGAATCCCTCGGAGAATCAAAAATCGTCTCGAGATGCTGGTGCCGCCTGTCGAGATTTGTGGAGTGCCACAGAAGTGCATTCGATGGCAGACACGGAGTCAAAGAATATACGCAGAAGCTGCTATTTTGTTCCATTGTTGCTGCATTTTCTTAACATATTTAACGTATTTAACAGTTGTATGTTAAATTGCGTATTACAAATATTTATAGCTTCCTTATTAAATACTTTTAAAATACGCAGCATACGTACTATGTGCGTGTATAGTATGTTATGTACGTAACGACATTGCTTCACACACATTTTTATGAATACAAATTTGCCAGTTTTCATCACCAAGAATTTGAATCATGAGAGGGTTAGACATGGAAATTCATAAGAAAAGATGCCCAAAAATAAAAAAGAAGCCCATCACCATCACCAACATTGTCACCATAACCACCATCATCACCATATTCACCATCATCATAATCACCAGTATCATTACCATCATCACCATATTCACCATCATCATAATCACCAGTATCATCACCATCACCATCACCATGATCATAATCGGCATACTCACCATCACCACCATCATCATCATCACCACCGACATCACCATGATCACGATCATGATCATCATCGCCACCACCATCATCACCACCACCATCACCATCATTACCATCCCCTCCTCATCATCATCACCATCTCCTCATCATCATCATCACTATCATCATCACTATCACCATCACCACCACCACTATCAGCAGGCAGCAACAGCACCACCACCATCATCATCACCATCATCATCACCATCTCGCTATCATCATCACCACTATCATTACCATCATCACTATCACCATCACCACCATCATCATCATCACCACCGACATCACCATGATCACGATCATGATCATCATCGCCACCACCATCATCACCACCACCATCACCATCATTACCATCCCCTCCTCATCATCATCACCATCTCCTCATCATCATCATCACTATCATCATCACTATCACCATCACCACCACCACTATCAGCAGGCAGCAACAGCACCACCACCATCATCATCACCATCATCATCACCATCTCGCTATCATCATCACCACTATCATTACCATCATCACTATCACCATCACCATCATCATCACCATTACCACCACCACCATCATCACCATTACCACCACCACCATCATCACCATCATCACCATTACCACCACCACTATCATCACCATCATCACCATTACCACCACCACCACCATCACCATGACCACCACCACCACCACCATCATCAACATTATCATCATCACCATCATCACCATCAGAATCACCACCATCATCACCATTACCACTACCACCACCATCACCATCATCACCATCATCATCACCATCAGAATCACCAACATCATCACCATCAGAATCACCACCATCATCACCATTACCACCACCACCACCATCACCATCATCACCACTACCACCACCACCATCATCATCATTCACCATCTTCTTCTTCGTCTGCTTCTTCTCTTCTTCTTCTTCTTCTTCTTCTTTCTGTCACATACAAATGAGAGCTCTATGGGTCTGCTTTGCCGTGGCAATTCTTTCCCTTCCAGTTGCTGTCTTGGTCAATCTCACTGTCCCGGATCCTTACATGGTATGCCCATCCTCCCTTGAATTTCTCGAACTATTTCACGTGTGGAAGGCTTTTTTTTTTTTTCCAGGAGAAATGCATCTTCGTTACACGATCCCTTTTCTGCCCGCTCTCCAATTACTGATCGAAGTTTTGTGCTTTCTCCAATTTTGGTTGAATTTTTCCATAAGAAAAATCGCATCGGTTTTCGATGGTTCGGCTGTCTATTTCTCGAATAAATTCCGAGGTTTTTGAGCTAGTGATCTGGGCAAAAACTATATATTGCGACATATGGTTCTTTCTGCTTGTATCAAACCTTGTGGAAAACCAAAACCGAGTCATACCTCAACAGTGTATTCATAACAAATTATCTGCCATGAGTATTTTTGCATTGAGAAGTTGAACTTTATCACATCTAAAGCATGTAGGATCACACAGTAAATCAAGCGTTGGCTATTCAGCTTAATTTAACATAAAATTTGGATTTTTTCTTCCTCATTAGCTCTCAAAGATTACTGTTTCATGTGGTCAGTTGCTTCAACTCGGGTGAAGCATATGTAAATCATTTTGTGAAAATGTTTGCAGTTTCCATTGCTAATATAAGATTTTGAACATTTTGTAGGATGAGATCTTTCACATACCACAGGCCCAGGAATATTGCAAAGGAAACTTTGCAAGTTGGGATCCTATGATTACGACACCTCCTGGTCTGTAAGTATCTCATGATTTCAGAGATATTTGAGGTGTGAGATGTTATCTTTCATTTATATCACTGTGAAAACGGACACTGAATTCCTGTGTCGATGATTATGAAGGTATTTGGTGTCATTTCTTCCCACATCAGTGTTCTATTATGTACGCAATTTCACAGGGGGTGTTCCCTCCCCATCAGAACGATGCTCTCCTTTGGTCCTCCGATCTACCAACCTTTTTCTTGCCATTGGATGCGCAGCTCTCTTTTGGAAAATCTGTTCACATCTAGAACCAGAGAATAGTGACAAGGTTACCTTTCTGAAAGCGTTTGCATTGGCATGCTATCCATTACACTGGTTCTTTACCTTTCTTTACTATACTGATGTTGGATCAACGACTGCTGTCTTCGCTATGTATCTAGCTTCCCTGAAGAGATCATATTGGAAAAGTGCAATGGTGAGTGTTCGCACATACATATGTACATGCACGCATACTTATAACTATATCTATCTATCTATCTATCCATCATTTTGTCTATATCTAGATAGATAGTTAGATTTTCTTTGAGACCTTGAACTCTGGTTATGTTTAAGCTTTTCAGTACTTTGGTGCAGTTTGGGTTTGTGGCAATCTTGTTCAGGCAAACAAATGTTATCTGGGTCTTCTTCGTGACTTGTGTAGGAGTAATTGATTTTCTACACAAGAAACAGAGCAATCCATCGAGTTCAGGAGGGAATGCTTCTGATGCTCTGGACCCAAAGTCTCAGATAAAAAACCGAAAACGTTTACTTGGTCTCTCTGCTCCTACAGAAGGCGACATGTGTAGCTCTGAGGGTATGCTAGGGATGTGATTTTATGTTTAGATTGAGGATGTCGTTGTATATGCTTTCAGGATTTTTATGAATCAGGATGACTTTTTATTCATTCTGGTACAGAGAGATTGGTAATCGTGTGAGTGGCATGATTACAGAATCCTTTTGTCTAGGCAGAAGACTATAATGGATGGATCTACCATTAATCTTTTGTCAAATTTGTTTGCTTAAAAATTTTGTGAATTTGTTCTACAGATTTCATAAACGAGATCCTAATTCTAACACAAGAAGCTTGGCAAAGCCGTCTTATATTGATCAAAACATTCTTCCCATTGATGCTACCAATCATAACCTTCATTGTTTTTGTCCGATACAATGGTGGGATTGTGCTTGGTAAGCTAACTCAAAAATCTGACGCTTTTTCTGCTTAACCATTTGATCTTTGCAAGATATGTTCTTTTAGATTACAATTGAAATTCTTTGATGCTAGAGGAAATTAAATGCTAAGCTTTATTTGCCATTCGACATAGCTCTGAAACAATGCAACATGATATCATTATTTGTCTGTAGGTGCAAAGGAAGCACATAAAGTTTCCCCTCATTTTGCCCAAGTTTTATATTTTGGTGCAGCTGCAATGTTTGCAATGTTACCAATCCACTTGGATTTTGTTCTTATTCGAGAAAATGTTCAACTACTATCAAGGGCAATGCAAACAGGGTCAATCAACTTTCTTGCATCTATTGTTATTGGATCTCTTGCATGTGTACATTTTTTCAGGTATTTTTCTTCTATTTTCACCCATGATAATATTCACAGTTTTCTATTCCTTTCACATTTTACTATATTCCTTTGAAAATATTCCATGTAAAATAAAAATAATTTCGGGGTCTACCTATATATAATGAGCAAAGAGAGATGAGGAAACATAGCTGTATTGTATTAAATTTATGTCAGTTATTCGCATTATTTCTTCCTCTCTTTTTGGAATTCAGCTACAGAACATGATTTTAGATAACCATCTGAGATTTATTTGTAAGAAGCATACATTCTGTCTGAAAAACTAATTTTCTCCACTTTAGGACAATGATCCTTACAGTTGGTATCAATTTTGGTGACAATCAGATACCATGTTGTATTAAATACTGACAAGCTAGAGACGATAACCTAAAATGTGCGTCTATTTTATGAAATTGTATAGAACAAGGACTGATATGTGTGTGTGTGTGTGTGTGTGTGTGTGTGTGTGTGTGTGTATGTATGTATATGTGTATATATACGAGATAGATAGATAGATAGATAGATAGATATAGGCATAGATATATAAAGAGAGATAATTTGTTTTTACCGTGCTGAGGAGACCAAATTTGACCTATGGTGAAAATTATACAATAGTGCCACCTCAATACGTAAAGAGAAACTGAAATATATATTGCACTCGTATATTTCAATAGTGCATATAATGCAATAATGCTACCTCAATGTGTAACATGTGTGATTGAAGTCTGAAGAAGTGTAAGACCTTTCCGAGAACTAAGGTTCATGAGGATGGTAAGATGCATTTTGACATTTTTACTCAATATTGGGCCAACACTCTATTTGATAATCAAGTTTTGACAAGTTAGCATCTTCACATTTTATTCTTAAGGCATTTGCTTATCTTTTCTCGATAATCACATATTGCATAGCGTCACCTAGCGTCACCTAAGAGCACATAGATCTTCTACCACTCATCTTTTAGATCATTTCTTAATGTCAACAACCAAACTAGATGGGGGAGAGAGAGAGAGAGAGAGAGAGAGATTGAAAATGTGGGACATCACTCTTGCAGCTTGGCTCATCCATATTTACTTGCGGATAACCGGCATTATACGTTCTACATTTGGAGAAAAGTAATAAATGCACATTCAAGCATGAAATATATATTGGTTATTCCTTACATCTATGCGTGGTGCTCTATCTTCAATACTGTTGGTAAGCTCACATCCCTTCGTTTTTTGAATTTTTATAAAGCCAGTAAACAAAATTGCTGGTGGAATGCATACATACACCAAGTAGTCATATTGAATATTTTGTTGGATTGAAAGATAACAACTACCTAAATCTGGTGGAACCTATAGGTTAAAGATATGAGACTAACATTTTAAATTCTCCAGTGTTTAAGCTTCTCTTTTTCTCTAGGCCTTAACTGAAATTCATTTTTTCATGTTAAGAATCGGGCCAAAGTTCAAAGAACAGTATTAGGTACAAAATGCATAGCCCCTTGTCTTCTATTCAGAGCTATTTGTAGTTCTTCCCATAAATCTGCGTAATCTTGATTCATTTTGCATTTATTGAATTAACTATACCTTTATTGATGTTATATGCTATTGAATAGGAAGGAAGCAGACGAAGATTTGGTTATGCATATTTTTTGTAGCTGTAGTGGCAGTTTTGGTACCTGCGCCATTAATAGAATTCCGATACTACACTATCCCTCTCTACTTTGTTGGATTGCACGCACCTGTAAAGCATGCCTCATCTTGGATTCTTATCATTCTGCTGTACAGTGTGATTAATTTGGCAACTATGTACGTGTTCTTGTATAGACCTTTTTCCAATCCCAATGAACCTGGGATTCAGAGGTTTATATGGTGAAAAGAAATGAAATCTGTGTTTGTCAAGTCACATAAACATTTTATGGTCCTCTCACTAAAGCAACAGAAGAATACCACACTTTATGGTTAGAACCTACTCCAATCGTGATGTATTGCTCGCCTATATGATGTCAAGATACGAGAAAGTATTGGAGCAAAAACACAGAGTATTGTCATCCATGTGTAATGGTGATCAAAATTGAAAACCATTTTGCTAGTGCTGCTTTTGCGGGTAGAAAGGTACTGAACAAATATTGCAAAATTGTAAATATTCCTCACCAAATAGGTGGAATTTACTCCAAAAGTTGATCTTTCATCAAAAGAGAGAAAGGTATACTAGTGTTTTTGAGGGTGCCTGAAAAGCACATAATGAGAGATTATATCCTAACAATTTTCTCTCGAGATTACATCCTGGCACTTTTCTCTCTTCATTGAGATCAGTGAAGTTACCTGTGTTTTCTCAGCTCATAAACTTAACATGTTGAGGCCCTCCGAGTGAGGTAAACACCTTTGACTATGTATGTGATACAGCAAACAATGGCAAGATTGATTGGCATGTACATCACTAACAAACTGTTAATTCTTTATCTATTTGTTTGCTCAGTCAAATTGAGATTTATCTGGCATAGCCCTTGAATTTGGAGTTTGGAATTGTGAATTGAGAGCTTTGGTTGTCCAACATCCTGCAAAGTCTCCTTGATTTTCAAGCAAGAACAATCGTAAGCATTCATATGCTCTCACCATGCCTATTCAACTCTTAAAGAGGTAGCATTGTTATCTTTCAATCTAACAAAATATTCACAATGATAGATTCTCCCACCTCTAGGTATACAGACATCTATCTACTTCAATCCGACTATGCAGTGTGATAAGCACATGTTCATAGAACGGGTCTTATGGATATGCAAAAAGGGACACCTATGCCATCTTAATATCTACAGGTGTGATTGGACTGATCAATTAGGTTCTGGTAGAATTGAGATAGTGCATCCCAGCTCTCAAAGCTAATGGATACATTTGCGAAGAAACCATCTCATCTAAAGTTAAAAAAAATGCAACAACGTTGATTTGGTTCTTGCCACACTGGAATGACTCATTTCTGTGCAATGCTTACAAATTTGAAGTTATTTTCTTCAATTGGAACACGTCTTCAATTTCATATTGGGTGCATTTTTATCATACACCGAATACATCCAGCAGATATCAATTAAGTGGAAACAACACAAATCTGCTTTGGTGTAGAATACTTTGATGCCATTACAGGATTATTGAATTTTCACTCGACCCAGCTATTCAACCAGATTAGCCAGAGTCATCATAATCATTGGGTCAACGAACTTCAGAACAAACTTATCCACAAAATCTTATAAGGATGATAAGAGGTTAATGATTCTCGTTGATGTGCGCAAGCAGCGGGTCTAGCCATAAAAGAGATTGGTAAGGAAAGTTAAACTCAATCTGAGTGTTGAGAATAGCTCAAATACATGCATAGAGAATCTCAAAACTAACTTGAGTTTGCTTTCTACCACATTGTACATAACTAGATGTTGGTTAGAAGTCTTCTCCAACAGGATCCAAATCTATAACAAACTTGCTCTTTCCTTTGGTTACTCTCTGCACAAAAACAGATTGTTCGGTGTAAACGAGATTGGAACATTTGGAAGAGTTAGTATATCAATTTAGCAAAGGTACATACTGCAATGGCGATCAGCTCCTCCAGTAATGGTTTCAAATTCCTCAGAGGCTGAATGGAATGTGAAAACGATAAATAAATAACAGTTTTATACAGAAAAAACTGCAACCTGCTCCGCAGATGCTGTTGAATTTCAGATAAGAAACCCTACCCATTGCGTTGGACCATCAACTGGAGCTTCCCGTGGATTATCATGCACCTGCATATAAAAGGTCGATCAAGTAAAGGAAACATGTATTGCCTTAATTAAAGCAACAAGACATAGCACATGTTATGCATGCTTGTTCCTTTGGTATCAGCAATTCTGCATTCTTCAAATCATATGCTAGCAAGAAATTTTCAGGTGAAATGAATAATAGCAAAGGCACGAAAGGTACACAACGTTCTGTACCTCCATGAAAATACCATCAACACCAACTGCCACACATGTCCTAGCAATACATGGAATCATTTCTCTCAAACCCCCGCTTGCCACACCTACTCCATCAAGCTGTAAAATGGTAGAGCTCTTGATAAATACATCATCCACGCCCCCCAACATTTTGTGAAACAATTCCAAGCATGAGGCAGTACCTTTCTTCCAGCTGGTTGTTGCAATGCGTGAGTTATATCTGCTACCTGAGAACAAGCTAATTCCATTACTTTGCAAAGCTTAAAAACACATGCATTCCTTAGTTATTTACAGGCTACATTGTAAATAACTAAGCAAGTATGGTACTATATTTAAATCAGTTTGAAACCCACAAGACCAAGTTTATCCACTATTTGCTGACACCTTGTGGTCTTCTTTATTGCTTGTACACAAATAACTGTAGAATTTTATTTCTTTTCAACTAGCATCAATTTTTCTTAAGGTTTAAATTCGAGGTAATGTATTACCACAGGGCAGTTGGATTCTCTTAACCATTCGAGGTTACGGGGATCTACAATAAGATCATCTGTGATCATTCAATTGACAAACGGAGCATGATTTGTTAAAATCATTTCATCAATTGACAAGCACAAAGACTAGTTACAAACTAAGAGACTTACTGTAGCCAAACATTGTGCCACGCTCACAGACTAGAACATTAGGATTTCCAGCAAGCTTGATCTTTTCTGCCGAATTGGTCATCACCTGAAATCACAAAACATGCTTCACATTATCAAGAGATTGTAATGCTACAGATACATGATGATAATATAAAATACATCAAAAAGAATATATGGTGATCTTGAATGCAAACACTTGCTTACCGATGAAGAACAAAACTGGCCTTTCTTAATGTTCACTACCTTCCCAGTTTTCGCTGCAGCAACGAGAAGATCTGTCTAAATAAACAAAATAGAGAGTCTACTCTAGCTAAGACATTTTTGTCACTCATGTTTCCTTGTCGTGGGGTATCTAATTGGAGCATTCAGAATACCTGGCGGCATAGAAAAGCTGGGATCTGAATGATATCAGCTACTCTCCCCACTGGTTCACACTGAAACAAGGGGATGTGGTGTCAGATTTCATTACAAGTCAGTGATAGTAGAGCTGATTATAAATGTGTGGCATTCATGTGAAGCCTGGCCCAGCTTACATTAGGCGACACAACGTCTGGAATAGTCTTAAGGATGAAATGTCCTGAGCTAGCAAGTGAATTGCTCTTCCACGAAGGATGAAAGTTCATTGGGATTGTGACTAGATTCTAATATTCCAACCCAATTATGGTCAATAAGAGTGGGAATAATTAATTGATGTGTTCATTTATCTAAGAAGAACCTTACTACACATTCGGTTCTGTTAAGCATAAGTGGGTGATCGACTCCCAGTTAGCTATGTCTAGAATGTAGCTATTGTCTACAATAAATGCAGGTATACAGCATCCTTCTATAGAAATGGCCTTTGTAGATTACATGTCACGAACATGTAATGGAATCTTGATCTATAGTATTACAGAAATATATGATCAGCAACCTTGTTATCAGCATCTCAACACACTAAAAATGATGGTTTTACCTGGTATGGCTCATGCACATCAGTGACTACAGGTAGATCATAGCATGTCTTCACCTTTTCCAATATCTGCCATTTATAGAGAACACTGGAAGTCATATATTGATTGGTAAAAGCCGACAGTTGAAAAAGTATTCACATCGAATCAACCTTGTCTTTGATGAATGTGGTATAAACAGCACACAACAATCATAGAAGAATGAGCTGATAACAATATCTTTATATCAGAATTCCAAAACGATTGACATTATGATTGGTCTACTTACAACATACATACATACCATATGATTGATATACTGAGATGTGCCTCAAACAGTTTTTAACATTTCTACCATGCCTAAACACATGAGTGTTGTGCATATGTATAAACATATGCCTTCTTTGACAGTTTCCTAAGCATAAGCATGATATGGTGAAATGCTGATCATTTCCTTCCAAGCACTGGGTTTTCACCCCTTACAAAATGGTGCAAATGAAGATCTGCAAAGGTTAATTAAGGCTATGGAGTGAAAAAAAGGTGCTCACTTTCAAACCTTCCTCCATTCCAGGCCCTCTGAAAGACTTGGCGGAGGTTCTGTTCGCTTTGTCGAAACTTGACTTAAAGATCAGCTTCAACCCAAGTCTGCATCGAAAGTAATACAAAGAGAAAAGAGAACAAAATCAAAGCTTTCCACTGAACGCTCAGGCCAAGCCTAGGTCTTTTTGTGCTCTTGCGCTTGGATGCGGATCTCATGACACTTACTCGTCAGTAACAGACTTGATCTGTTTCGCCATTTTCATGATATGCTCTTCGGATTCAATCACATTGGGGCCAGCCATGAGAAAGAAAGGCTCTGCACCCTGAACAGAGGGAGGGGTCAGTCGTTTACAATGAGGATCCCAGAGACATCTCCATGCAGGACTCGGGGGTCTGGGGGTGTGAGATGCCAAAAACAAATGCAAGCACTACAACAGAGAAGGGGGAAATGGAGACAGTCTTGCTCTTTTCTCATTTTTTTTTTTCAAGGGAATGCACCTTGAGATCGGAGAAGAAAGGAGAGCAAGAAGAAGCCATGGGAGCTGAAGCTTGGAGATGGGTCGGAGCTGAGCTTGGAGATGGGTCCTGTGGTGCCCTGTTCTGACTCCCCTCTGTTCTTGCTCTACCAGAAAACTAAGTGTACTTTTGGGTCAAAAAAAGCAGATGAGGTTTTGTTTTCTTTTCCAAATAAGAGCTGCAAACAGGCCATCTGTAAAATGCAAGTATTCATTCAAGTGTCAACAAGTCACCTGGTTAGGGTTTAGGGTTTTAGGGTTAGGGTTTGGGGTTTTTTGTTATATGCTACTTGGTTAAGGGGCCTAGTTTGGCATTGTGAATTTGCAGATTTCTGAATCCCAAGCATTTTGATGTCACTTTTGTTCTTGCTTTTTGGTATCCTCTCCACAAATGATTTGTTGGTTCAAAAGAAGAAACTGAACTCAGATTTGGATCGTGGGTATGTGTCATCTACCCGTTTTTTTTTTCACATTCGGAAGTTTGTACATAATCATCAGTTAGAAAACCAGCGCAAATGGAATTCTAAAAATAAGACTGTTTAGAATCGAGAAGTTGCGTACATAATCATCATCAAAACAGATTTGTTTCAGATTAGGACTCAAAAGTCAGTCAGTAAACCATCACTATCAAGACCCTTGAAGAGGCCAACTTTGCAACAGAAAAAAATAGAAAAAGAAGAAATGCATTGATCAAACTTAGTACAAATGCATAATGTTGGGCATATTCAGCAAACAAGGAGCTACGGTAGAATCGATATACTTATACAATGAGCATGATCTGAAGATAGTCGCCTCATGCTCAATACAAAAAGCTTTGCCAATCTTTACAAGCACCAAGATGATGATCGTAAATCCGATTTTTATTTTAATCTGCCAAAGTAACTTGCATAGAGCTTCATATTTCATTACCTTCAATCAAATTTGCTCCAGAATCGTCTGCAAGCCAGGTCAAATATCCAGCAGTTAATATTTTCCTTGTAATGAACATGTTTCCAATCTCATAGTCATAAACCACTTGAAATGCACCGCTTTCCAATCATCACCTTCTCAGAATGATTTTATTCCAAAGGGTATAGATACAAAAGACAGTTTCTAGAAGCTTGTCTGCTATTGTTTGAAAGATTCACCAGCATTGGGGTAGCTGTCAATCGCATCACCATCATTCCCTGATCTATTGCGAAGTAGAGTTTATTTTCCAGAGCTCACACATTAAGATGGTATCTTCAAGGATGTAGAAAAATTCAAAGTATCCTTACTTGGCAATCAGTGTAGCTTCCGCACCACACGAAGCTTATCAACATCATGGATACATCTGTTTTTTCTTAAGCTTTTTTTGGGGGGGTGGGGGCCAAGATTTTATCGATTCCGATAACTTTCTTCCATTGACACTAATCCATCATTCATCAATGAAATGCTGAGACTGTTGAGCCGTTCTCTTGAGTAATGCCGAGAGACTTTCCTCCAATCGATCCCTGCTTGCATCATTCGCTTGAATTCTAAATAGCTGATCCGTCCATCCTGAGAAACGCATTGCGATTAATGTTCAGAACTGCAAATTGATCAAAGCAGAAAATACACTGGAACAAATTTAAGTGTACATTTTGTATATCTTCGTATAATGACAGACCTCAAATTCTTAACTCTATGTCACCTAAATCCTAAACTCTAATTTAAAGGTACAATTTGTGTATCATTGTACAATGACAAGTAAAACCTTAGCTCTGTTCCTAAGACCTCGAAAGAACATTTGTAGACATCATGTTGTAAAGAAGAAACACAAGAATAAGTGCATCGATTGTGCATCAAAAAGCCTCACCTTATCGGTGTCCACCTCATTCATGATGGAATGCACTAGGCCACTATCCAAAACCGACTCTTCACTCATTGCTTGTGTGAGTTCTGCTAAGTCGATGAACCCGTTATCATCTTTGTCAAAATGGGAGAATGCATAACGAAGATAATCATCATTATCCACCATCTGGAGTTGCAGTGTCAAGGATGCAAATTTTGGATAATCAAGTGTCCCTTTCTTATCCACATCGGCCTAAATACAACAACCAAGGTTAAGATTAACAATATTTCAATCATTTTCTTTGTTTTCATGTACATTATACATAAGTGAATATTCTTGTACTAAAACATCAATCACTACCCATGGAATCTTAGGTCTCCCGAAAAGGATGTGTCAAACAAAATACTAAACAAGAGAATATACACACCATCAGGCATCAAATTATGTTTTATGGAACTCTCTCAAATTCAGCATAGAACTCACTGTATCCATTAACTGTCTAAACTCGTGATCAGCAAGTTGAGATCCAAGCTTGCGCAGCCCATTCTTGAATTGTTCAAAGGTTAACAACCCATTTTTATTCGTGTCCATCATATCAAACATAGCCTTCAATCCATCAACTTCTTCACCAGATAAATGATCGACAATGATCTGAAACACAAACCGCGTGAACACAACATTCACACAACACAGTTCATGAGAGCAGAAAAGATAGCAAAACTTAATAGGAGAGAGTGGAGCGATTCACAGACCCGTAATGCAATCTTCTTGAGCTTATTCATGGCTGAAAATTGTTTAAGCCGAGACTGCACAATACCTCCGAGGGGGACAGTTGATGCTTGTTTTGCATTCCGCAACCACGGATGATCTGTAATAAAATGGCGCTACCAATACCCAAAAATTACCCCTTTCTCCAAATTTTCTTTTAATTTATTTAATTAACTTAGTGTAAATTTTATTTTGGAGAACATCTTGTCACAAAACGGCATATTTCCTTCTTAGCCACCAATGATCTCAAACTGTATTGATCCTCATAGTAGAGTACTAGAGTGCATGATTCACAATGAAAGAAAATGGAAAAAAATTACAATGAATGAAAAATCAGACTCGTTGCTCAAACGCCTAAGATCACAATGTTTAGGCTGCAATGCACGAGCTTTACCAAGACAACATCTTGTCTGTTTAGATGCATACGTAGATCACGAATATAAAAATTTATGAGATCAAGAAACTATACCAAGAACTTGTTGAGGAGTCAATCTGCTCCTAGGATTAGAATCAAGCATG
Organism: Azolla pinnata; assembly: GCA_037176905.1. Classification (NCBI taxonomy): domain Eukaryota; kingdom Viridiplantae; phylum Streptophyta; class Polypodiopsida; order Salviniales; family Salviniaceae; genus Azolla; species Azolla pinnata. The sequence goes on from JBBBWG010024445.1 coordinate 42,723, forward strand.
CCACGAACTAAAGATTTAGCTGTAGAGGACACGGATGGCCATGGATCTCGTGTGAAATCAACTTCTCCACGAATTATAGCTTGTGCAATCCCTGGTTCTGTCTCTGGAATCAAAAATCTTCCCCATGTCAATGTCTCAACTACAACATGTTATTTACATAAGCATTGTAACTAGGACACAGAAAACACCCAAAATGTCCCTATATTAGATTGGAAACCACTCAGAATACTCTCCACATTTTCCCATTCTTTCCCACAATACTATTAGACTAGACACTTGTACCTGCCCAGAAAGGGGGAACGCCACATAGCAGGATATAAAGGATAACACCTGCACTCCATACATCTACTTCGGGTCCATAGCTACGTTTTAATACCTCCGGTGCCATGTAATATGGGCTTCCAACAATTTCAGAGAATCTCTCCCCTGTGTAAATGACAAAAGAGGCTTGAAGATTTAATAATGCTACAAGACACTGCCGCAGAATTCGCATATCAGATTGAGAAATGATTTTATAAAACATAGTTCTAGGATACACTGGAAAGAATCGCAAATCTAGTTGGTGGAAACAGATATTCATAGAAAAGAGCATCAAGAAGCTTGAAACCTCGCGGTACGGATATATCCAGAGCTACATTATAGCAAAGAGCCATTATTTAACAGACGGCCATGCTCATGGAAGATGCCAAAGGAACCAATTCTAGATCTAGTTCACCAGTACACATGCAGTTATTTGTCTGTTCATACAAACTACCCCTCAAATTGTGCACGACCGTAGTGATCACTAAGCTTACTTCAACCTTAGCAAGAATAAGACAAACGAAATGGCATACCAGGTTGGAACCTAACAGATAGACCAAAGTCTATGGTTTTCAGATCTGCATCCTCCTGCCCATTTGCAAACAAGAAGTTCTCTGGTTTCAAGTCTCGATGTATCACACCATTTTGATGACACACCTGAATAGAACATTGAATAAGACAATGCTAATCACTTTATATTCACAGAATAGATAGAAAATTCATTACTTACCTTCACAACTTCCACTATTGTGCGTGCTATGTTAGCTGCAGCTCTTTCATTATAATGCCCTCTGGCAACAATACGATCAAATAATTCTCCTCCTTCACAGAATTCCATAACCAAGTGCACGGCATTATCGTCTTCATACACCTCTTTCAGAGAGACAATGTTGCGATGGGGAGGTAAATGACGCATGATGGTCACTTCCCTCCTCACATCCTCGATATCTACAGCAGTCTTCAGCTTTCTCTTTGATATTGATTTACAAGCAAAGACATCCTTTGTATCTATGCCGGTGCATAGATAAGTGATGCCAAATTCTCCTCTGCCAAGTTCTTTACTTAGTATATACTTATTGGTAATGAGAACTCCCTCCTCGATATTGGGTATATTTTTAAGCACTGCGACTTTGGGTGCTCCAGCGACATGTTCAGCTTGAGCCTGAAACCTATTCTTTGGAGACTTGACAGGGGGAGCACGGCAACATATGCAATTACCCATGAATATCCTTCAATGATGTCCTTGCGCCTTCAGTGCAAGGTAAACAATCCTATAAATATAACACGATGTGAATAAAATATGTTCTATACCTAAAACATTCCGATTCCTCCAAGTTATTTGAGAAGCTACTCATAGGTTAATATATTGTGGATTCAAGAGAATTGATGTTGAAACAAATAAGCAGTGCTTCATAGCCCGTGACTTTAGTGAGGACAACAAGGATAACATGTAGAGACAAAACAAAGATTTGTAGATCTTGTTTGGCCCTCCTGTTCTTGAGCAAAAAAATTTGATGAATTCCAGATGAATCTGACACAAAATAATGGGATCGAAAACCAATGCAAATACTTAAGAAATCTAAATAGAACCTACTTTTGGCATAGAATGAGATGATGATTGTACGAATGACTTAAAGAAATCCGAATCTATTTTTATGCTAACATCAACAGAGGTTCCAAACCATGGTAAAGAGCGATGAGATCCAACACAAGTTTACATGCAGCCATACATTTCCAGTGAACACATATCAAAGAGGGTTCATATCGAACTAAAATCCAATGGTAATGCACATAATAGCATAAAGAGAAACAAGGCGAAGAGATAAAACATCCGGACGAAAAGTAAACATCAGTGCACAGGAAACATTGTAAAAAGGAATGGAACCCAAAATAGAAACGAAATATGCATTAAAGGAACAAATGGATTCAAGGGCAAAAAGCTATTGAGTCCAATATGCGATTCCTAAACGAGCTTATTGTTCACAATCCGCATGACTAGATCTTGAGGTCTTTGAAATCAGAGAAATACAAACTCTTCCTTCCTTGATACACAAAAGTATCAGAACCGAATAAAACGAAAAAGAAAAAACATTTCTTCCCTTGAAATTCGAAGATAGAGCAGTAGAAAAAAAGAAAAAGAAGAGAATAACGCCAAAAAGCTAGAGACTTACTCCAATGTACTGAAGAATGAAGGCAAAAAAATAGAGCCCTGACCGATGATGGATGACCTTCTGCAATCCTGAGAAAGAGATAAAGGGGTAGGAGATGATCTTGGCCGAGCACCCACCCACCCAAAAGATTTTGCTTGATTTGTATTTCTGCAACTGACTCTATTCCAATCCTTTCCGCCTCTGATAAGAATGGCTGATACTGTGGGCAGCCTGCACTCCTATATTGCAAAAGGAGGAATCTCCTGCTATCACCGCTGAACCCAACAAATTTACAAGTACTTTCCTGTGCTTGGGAGAGAGAGACTACGGCTAACAAACATGTATGATAGATATATCCACAGCTATTTTCTTCCCCCCGCCCCCAAAGTTCCTTCTAGAGAGGCATGGAGAAGGATCTGTTTCAATGTTGCAAACCCTGAAGTCTGACTCTGGGATTTAATGGTGGAGACTGAGCCAAACAGAGAAGAGAGAGCAGTCTACGCAGACCAGAGAGGAGAGAGAGAGGAGACGGAGAAGATGGTGGAAATTTTCCTTGCCTCTGTTTCAACGTGGTGTGCCTGTGTATGTATGTATGAATGGGTGATGCATGCCATGCATCCCATGCATCCCTTGCATCCCATGCATCCCATGCATCCCATGCATCCCATGCATCCCATGCATCCCATGCATCCCATGCATCCCATGCAT